>JBBPBX010012604.1:0-23717 GCA_038048925.1 Garcialebias charrua
ATATATATAGATATATATACATGTATATATATATATATATATATATGTATATGTATATATATATATGTATATATATATGTATATATATATATATATATATATATATGTATATATATATGTATATATGTATATATATATTTATAAGTATATATATATATTATATATATACAGGTAGTCCCCGACTTACGAGCGAGTTCCGTTACAACGAGGCGCTCGTAACATGGAAATCTCGTAATTTGGAACGGCCGCCACGTGTCTCGTAAGTCCGGAATTTCGCTCGTAAGTTGGAACGGTTTTGCTAGCGCGACTACAAACACTCGTTTTTCATCGAAAAACCGCTTATGAGTGCATAAAAATGATCGGAAACGTGTGTCCACATGTTTAGCTAACGGACTGTGGTGAAAAAACACAGAAAAACTCAGTATTTTTTGCGTTTTTTCCAAAAATTTGCCAGCTCGTAAGTCCGGATGCTCGTAGGTCAGAGCGCTCGTAAGTCGGGGACTACCTGTATATATATATATATAT
Organism: Garcialebias charrua; assembly: GCA_038048925.1. Taxonomy (NCBI): domain Eukaryota; kingdom Metazoa; phylum Chordata; class Actinopteri; order Cyprinodontiformes; family Rivulidae; genus Garcialebias; species Garcialebias charrua. The sequence continues at coordinate 526 of JBBPBX010012604.1, forward strand.
ATATATATATATATATATATATATATATATATATAATAGCTTGGTCCGCATTGCCGGCAGTAAGTCAGGCTCGTTTCCGGTAAAAGTTGGACTCCGCCAAGGTTGCCCTTTGTCACCGATTCTGTTCATAACTTTTATGGACAGAATTTCTAGGCGCAGCCAAGGTGTTGAGAGGATTTGTTTTGGTGACCTTAGAATCGCTTCTCTGTTTTTTGCAGATGATGTGGTCCTACTGGCTTCATCAGTTCGTGATTTACAATTTTCACTGGAGCGGTTTGCAGCCGAGTGTGATACGGCCGGGATGAGGATCAGTTCCTCCAAATCCGAGGCCATGGTCTTGAGCCGGAAAAGGGTAGCATGCCCTCTCCGGGTCGGGGAGGAGGTCCTGCCCCAAGTGGAGGAGTTTACGTATCTCGGGATCTTGTTCACGAATGAGGGAAAACTGGAGCGTGAGATCGATAGGCGGATAGGTGCAGTGTCCGTAGTGAAGCGGGCGCTGTACCGGTCTGTCGTGGTGAAGAGAGAGCTGAGTCAAAAGGCAAAGCTCTCAATTTACCGATCGATCTACGTTCCCACCCTCATCTATGGTCATGAGCTTTGGGTTATGACCGAAAGAACAAGATCTCGGATACAAGCGGCTGAAATGAGTTTTCTCCGCAGGGTGTCTGGACTCTCCCTTAGAGATAGGGTGAGAAGCTCAGTCATCCGGGAGGGACTTGGAGTAGAGCCGCTGCTTCTCCACATCGAGAGGAGCCAGTTGAGGTGGCTCGGGCATCTGGTTAGGATGCCTCCTGGACGCCTCCCTGGGGAGGTGTTCCGGGCATGTCCCACCGGGAGGAGACCCAGAGGAAGACCCAGGACACGCTGGAGGGACTATGTTTCTCGGCTGGCCTGGGAACGCCTTGGGATTCCCTGGAGGAGCTGCACCAAGTGGCTGGGGAGAGGGAAGTCTGGGCCTCCCTACTTAGGCTGCTACCCCCGCGACCCGACCCCGGATAAGCGGAAGAAGATGGATGGATGGATGGATGGATGGATGTTTTTGCTACTTTTCTATTGTTTATTGTTTAATGTATGTGTTTCATTGGCCTCGAGGCTCAATAAGATTTACCTGACTAAATAAAGGTTGAATGAAAAAAAATAAAAAAATAAAATTCAGTGTAACATTATTTTTGATCAAAGCTTGTAAGAACCCCCCCCCACCTACAGAGCAATAAGTCTCTGGTGAAAGCAACTCTCTCTCTCTGTAGAAGCAAGTTGGAAATGCTGTTGGAATGTGTGGTTAATTTGTGGGGGATGTATGTAAATGAATGTTCTTTGTGTGAGGGGGATCCTTTGTTTGAGAAGATATGCTGGGAGAAGATTCTCAGGAGGGGATGTTTACCCACAAACAAAGATATCCACCCCCAGGCTCAAGACATCTAATGGAAGAATTGTCATTTTGACAAACTCATGGCAGTTCTAGTGTTTTTTTTTCCCCATGGGTTTGCTAGTGTTAAGAAGGGGAATTTAATAATTTGTGTGACATACAAAACAGTTCTGCATCGCTTTCCAATCCTTTGAACGAGAACGTGCGCGGAGCTGGGACAGGTGGGGGCGTGGGTTGGGGCGTGAGAAGCTCTGTTGAGGACAACTGGAACACAGCTCTTTATTGGCTGATTAAAAACTCTGTTTTTATTGGCTGGAAAATGGCGTGTCACCTTTTCTTTTTAGAAATGCTTATTTACCACCTGTAGAAGCAAGGGGACAATATTTTTTTTTATTTTTTTCAGAGATTACCTGGCTAACATCAGTCTGTGAGGAGGTAGTGACAGAGTGAAGAAATATGTTTATAAAAAAAGCTACATACTGAAGCTTTAATAATAACACTTCTGGTTCCGGCGGAGCTGATAGATGCTTTTTCCCTCTGGCTCTCTGAGTCTTTTAACATCGAACTGACCCGTTTTTCGAATTGGACTAAAGTTGGTCCATCTTCCTACCGAATACGGTGTTAGTGACTCAGGGAGCCGCACGGGACCGTCCAAATTTTTTTTAATTTCGGTCCTGGACCGGCCGTTGCAACCCACCGGTCACTCTGGGCGCTTCCTGCCGGCCAGGTGAATTGTCGAGCTGGGAGACTACCCCACGTAGCCTCTGTGTTTTGTTTTTTTCCCCTCCTCCCTTTCTGGGACCTTTCTGGACCCCAGCTGAGTTCTCATCTGGAACTGTGGTTCTACCTGGTTCAAACAAGAATCGCACGGAAGGAATTTCACTGATTTTTTCTGCTGCCTTTTGTTTGATTGACCTCGTGGTTTGGGGGGGAAGTGTACCTGGCCGAACCTGGACCAGAACAAAAACCGAGTTGGCTGTAGGGGACTTTGTTTGCATTAAAGCCGTTCTTAGCTGTGACCTGTTACCCAAAGAGGAGGATCTGTACACCTCCATGGGATCGCGGTGGGAGCCGCGCTCTGTGCTCAGCTGGAGAGATGCGCGGTTGCGCGCAGCTGCTTTGAAGTGCTGATCTAGATGGGAGTAGAACTGGGTGAGCAGAACTGAACCAAGCTGAGGATCAATTTGAAGCTGAAGGCTTCACCCCCTCCATTGAGACTTGCTGTTTTTTCATTCTTTTTCGTTTATTCTTAGAGGTGGCTTTTTTGGGCTGAAGAGGAAACAGCCACTTAATAAATATCTTACCTGCTGTAGATAACTCGTTAAAGAGCCTCATTTTGCAGAAACCAGTTTCTCAATAACAAATACCTTACCTGCTGTAGATAACTCTTTAAAGAGCTTAATTTTTTGAGAAACCAGTGCCTCAACAACAAATATCTTACCTGCTGTAGATAACTCTTTAAAGAGCCTCAATTGGAGAATTCAGTCATTTTTATTGAAAACATCCAACTGGCTCAGACAGCAGAGAGGACGTGAAGCAGAGTGACGGGATGTGAAGCGCAGAAGATCAGGATCATCATTGTTTCGGTGCCTATTTCATACTGCTGTGAGCTGTTTGTGGATCAGACGAGCAGAGAGTGAAGCGCGGCGGATCAGGATCATCATTAGTGCCTGTTTCACACTGTTGTGAGCTGTTTGTGGATCAGACGAGCAGAGAGTGGAACGCGGAGGATCAGGATCATCATTAGTGCCTGTTTCACACTGTTGTGAGCTGTTTCTGGATCAGACGAGCAGAGTGTGACGTGTATCGCTGCGGATCAGGAGCTGCGTTGGTGGTGCTGTTCACGCTGTTGTCCCTTCCCTTTACTGACTTGAAACAGGCTACAATCATGCCCTTAATTTAAGGAGTCCTTTCTGGCAGCTCACTCTGCTGTTTGCTACAAATTGCTTGTTTCTTTCCGTTGATTCTGGATCCAGCTTGTGTTCACCATGGCCACATCCATTCATATTCTCAAGGGGGCTGGAACCCCCCTCACACAAACTGCAGTTGGGCCTCCACAACGGAATTGTCCATCCATCCATCTTCTTCCGCTTATCCGGGGTCGGGTCGCAGGGGTAGCAGCCTAAGTAGGGAGGCCCAGACTTCCCTCTCCCTAGCCACTTGGAGCAGCTCCTCCGGGGGAATCCCAAGGCGTTCCCAGGCCAGCCGAGAAACATAGTCCCTCCAGCGTGTCCTGGGTCTTCCTCTGGGTCTCCTCCCGGTGGGACATGCCCGGAACACCTCACCAGGGAGGCGTCCAGGAGGCATCCTAACCAGATGCCCGAGCCACCTCAACTGGCTCCTCTCGATGTGGAGAAGCAGCGGCTCTACTCCGAGTCCCTCCCGGATGACTGAGCTTCTCACCCTATCTCTAAGGGAGAGTCCAGCCACCCTGCGGAGAAAACTCATTTCAGCCGCTTGTATCCGAGATCTTGTTCTTTCGGTCATAACCCAAAGCTCATGACCATAGATGAGGGTGGGAACGTAGATCGATCGGTAAATTGAGAGCTTTGCCTTTTGACTCAGCTCTCTCTTCACCACGACAGACCGGTACAGCGCCCGCTTCACTACGGACGCTGCACCTATCCGCCTATCGATCTCACGCTCCAGTTTTCCCTCATTCGTGAACAAGATCCCGAGATAATTAAACTCCTCCACTTGGGGCCACTTGGGGCATAAATCACGAACTGATGAAGCCAGTAGGACCACATCATCTGCAAAAAACAGAGAAGCGATTCTAAGGTCACCAAAACGGATCCCCTCAACACCTTGGCTGCGCCTAGAAATTCTGTCCATAAAAGTTATGAACAGAATCGGTGACAAAGGGCAACCTTGGCGGAGTCCAACTCTCACCAGAAACGAGCCTGACTTACTGCCGGCAATGCGGACCAAGCTCTGACACCGGTCGTACAGGGACCTAACAGCCCTTATCAAAGGGCCTGGTACCCCATACTCCCGGAGTACCCCCCACAGAACCCCCCGAGGGACGCGGTCGAATGCCTTCTCCAAGTCCACAAAGCACATGTAAACTGGTTGGGCAAACTCCCACGCACCCTCCAGGACCCTGTTGAGGGTGTAGAGCTGGTCCAGTGTTCCACGACCAGGACGAAAACCACACTGCTCCTCCTGAATCCGAGGTTCGACTATCCGACGGACCCTCCTCTCCAGAACCCCTGAATAGACCTTACCAGGGAGGCTTAAGAGTGTGATCCCCCTATAGTTGGAACACACCCTACGGTCCCCCTTTTTGAATAGGGGAACCACCACCCCAGTCTGCCAATCCAAGGGAACTGCCCCCGATGTCCACGCGATATTGCAGAGTCGCGTAAGCCAACACAACCCTACAACATCCAGAGCCCTAAGGAACTCCGGGCGAATCTCATCCACCCCCGGAGCCTTGCCACCGCAGAGCTTTTTAACCACCTCGGCGACCTCAGCACCAGAGATCGGAGAACCCGACCCAAAGTCCCCAGGCTCCGCTTCCTCAGTGGAAGACGTGCCAGTAGGATTGAGGAGGTCTTCGAAGTATTCCGCCCACCGACTCACAACATCCCGAGTTGAGGTCAGCAGCACGCCACCCCCACCATAAATGGTGTTGGTCGCGTACCTCTTTCCCCCCCTGAGACGCCGGATGGTGGACCAGAATCGCCTCGAAGCCGTACGGAAGTCATTCTCCATGGCCTCTCCGAACTCCTCCCACGCCCGAGTTTTTGCCTCAGCAACCACCCGAGCCGCATGCCGCTTGGACTGCCGGTACCTATCAGCTGCTTCCGGGGTCCCACAAGCCAAAAAGGCCCAATAGGACTCCTTCTTCAGCCTGACAGCATCCCTCACCGCCGGTGTCCACCACCGGGTTCGAGGGTTGCCACCACGACAGGCACCAACAACCTTGCGGCCACAGCTCCGATAAGCTGCCTCGACAATAGAGGCGCGGAACATGGCCCACTCAGACTCCATGTCCCCCGCCTCCCTCGGAACGTGTTCAAAGCTCTCCCGGAGGTGGGAGTTAAAGCTCCGTCTTACGGGAGACTCTGCCAGACGTTCCCAGCAGACCCTCACAATACGTTTGGGTCTGCCAGGTCTGACCGGCATCCTCCCCCACCATCGGAGCCAACTCACCACCAGGTAGTGGTCAGTTGACAGCTCCGCCCCTCTCTTCACCCGAGTGTCCAAGACATGCGGCCGCAGATCAGATGAGACGACAACAAAGTCGATCATCGAACTGCGACCTAGGGTGTCCTGGTGCCAAGAGCACATATGGACACCCTTATGCTTAAACATGGTGTTCGTTATGGACAATCCATGACGAGCACAGAAGTCCAATAACAGAACACCACTCTGGTTCAGATCAGGGGGGCCGTTCCTCCCAACCACACCCCTCCAGGTCTCACTGTCATTGCCCACGTGAGCGTTGAAGTCCCCCAGTAGAACAAGGGAGTCCCCAGGAGGCGCACTCTCCAATACCCCCTCCAAGGACTCCAAAAAGGGTGGGTAGTCTGAGCTGCCGTTTGGCGCATAGGCACAAACAACAGTCAGAGCCCGTCCCCCCACACGTAGGCGAAGGGAGGCTACCCTCTCGTTCACCGGGGTGAACCCCAACGTACAGGCACCAAGATGGGGGGCAACCAGTATGCCCACTCCTGCTCGGCGCCTCTCACCAGGGGCAACTCCAGAGTGGAAGAGTGTCCAACCCCTCTCAAGGAAACTGGTTCCAGAGCCAGAGCCATGCGTTGAGGTGAGTCCGACTATTTCTAGCCGGAACCTCTCAACCTCACACACTAGCTCAGGCTCCTTCCCCACCAGAGAGGTGACATTCCATGTCCCAATGGCCAGCTTCTGTAGCCGAGGATCAGACCGCCAGGGTCCCCGCCCTCGGCCACCACCCATCTCACATTGCACCCGACCCCTTTGGCCCCTCCCACAGGTGGTGAGCCCATGGGAAGGGGGACCCACGTCTCCTCTTCGGGCTGTGCCCGGCCGGGCTCCATGGGTAAAAGCCCGGCCACCAGGCGCTCGCCAGCGTGCCCCACCTCCGGGCCTGGCTCCAGAGTGGGGCCCCGGTGACCCGCGTCCGGGCGAGGGAAAACTTAGTCCATTTATTTCACTCATCATAGGGGTTTTTGGGCTGCACTTTGTCTGGTCCCTCACCTAGGACCTGTCTGCCTTGGGTGACCCTACTAGGGGCATGAAGCCCCTGACAGCATAGCTCCTAGGATCATTGGGACACTCAAACCCCTCCACCACGGTAAGGTGGCAGCCCAGGGAGGGGTTTGCCTCGTTTGCAACGGAATTGTTTGCCCACTTAATTTGTGACGCTTTATGGTCTGAGACTTTTCTGCATCATTCATATTACTGTCATTATTTTCAGTTCTCAGACTACCTGGAATCACTGAATCTTATCAACACATCTGGATCTGCCCATCACTTCAACTTTCATTGTTTTTGGGTTCTGAATGATCGTGTCTTCATTAATGTTTCTCATGGTTCAATTATGGGGGCAAAATGTCACACTGTTAACTCTTGTAATTACACATCAGTGACAAAGAAGTCAAGCAATTGTCTGATTTTAATGTTGTTATTGATCTCAGGGATTCAGCCCAACCTTGGTCCCTCCATTAACTACAGTACACCTAATGAGTTTAAAAATATTTCAGGTCTCCGCTTCCTGCTTGTAAACGCTCGTAGCCTCCTTAAAAAACTAGATGAATTGAAAATCCTAATCAGTTCTTCTGGGGCAGATGTGATCCTTATCTCTGAAACTTGGCTCAACAAATCTGTTCTGAAAAATGATCTGGTAATCAATGAATTCAAGATCTATCGTTGTGAACGTAATAAAAGGGGAGGTGGAGTCGCTATTTACATCAGAGACTCCTTGGCTGCCAAGATTGTGTCTAAAAAACAATCGCAAACCAGTTTGAGGCTTTAGCTGTGAACATCAGTTTGAAGGGAGGTCAGATCTTAACTGTTGTAGGTTGTTATCGTCCCCCCTCCGCAACACCTGAGGCTCTGTACTCCCTGACTGAATTCATAGGTAACTTAAAACACAATGAGATTGTTATGGCAGGAGATTTCAACATTGATTGGAATAAGTCGACCCCCCTCTGTGATAAATTCAAGGAATGTTGTCTTTCTCTCAATCTAACACAACTTATTGATTCTCCCACCAGACCAAACAAAAAATGTCCTGAAAAATCTTCCACCTTAGATCTGTTTTTCACAAATGCACCTCACAAATTTCCTGGTACAGGTGTATTTGCTAACATTTTGAGTGATCATTCCGTAATAGCAGCTCTTAGATCCACTAAACTTCCACCTGCTAAGCCCAGAATAGTTCAAAAAAGGGATTTGAAATGTTTCTGTGAACAGTCATTCCTCTGGGATCTATCCCACTTTGATTGGCAACGTATTCTATTAATCAACGACGTGAACACCGCTTGGAATTATTTTCATGACAGTTTCATTTACTTTGTAAATAAACACGCCCCTTTCCGGTAGTTCAGGATAAAGGGCCGTGACAGCCCTTGGTTTACTCCTGAACTAGCTGACCTCCTGCATAGGAGAGATCATCTCTGGGCTGTAGCAAGAAAATCACACTCAGACACTGATTGGATGAATTTTCGGCAGCTGAGGAATAAATGCACAACTGCCATCAAAGCCGCAAAACGTAATTACTTCTTATCTCAGACATCCAAAAATCTAAACGATCCAAAAAAATTCTGGAAAACCATCAAATCTCTCTCAGGCATCCCCCAATCATCTGACCTTCCATCACAACTTCTTGTTGACTCTGTTCCTATGTCAAATAAGCATGAGATCCTGAACTGTTTCAACAAACATTTTGTTGCTTCTAGTTCATTATTTGACACAGTTATAAATGGAAAATCATCCACTCCATCTAATAATCAAACTTCTACAAATCAAATCCCTCCTACAAGTCAATCCTCAGTTAATCACACCTTCTCATTTTCTCCGTTCTCAGTCAGTGAGGTAAATAAACTGTTAAATGATCTTGATCCTAAAAAATCTGCTGGTCCAGATGAACTTCCACCTTATTTCTTAAGGCTGGCTGCTCATATCATTTCAGTCCCTGTGACCCACATCTTTAATCTGTCCATAAGCCAAAACACCATTCCGGATGCTTGGAAAACAGCCTTTGTTCTTCCTTTGCTGAAGGGAGGTGACCCCACCGCACTGAACAACTATCGACCAATCTCTAAACTCTGCATTTTAGCCAAGGTTCTAGAAAATTTGATAAACTCTCAGATCAAAAATTATTTGGACTCATTTAACATCTTACCTCTCCATCAAACTGGTTTCAGGAAAAAACACAGCACAAGACTGCTTCTTTGAAGGTTCTTAAAGTGAGACTAAACCCAGGTTGAGATGGTAACTCCTCCTTCCAAAATCTCCCTGAAAATGGGCGTGTCGAGAGACAAGGAAGGGTGGAGGTAGAGTTGTGCTTTTGTTCACGCCTCCACCTGCAACAACCTAAAACAAATTAAACCTCTAGCCAACAACATACACCAAGCAACAACAAAGAATAAACATGTAGATGTATTTATCTATTCCACCCATTCCATCCAAAACCAAAGGCCTAAAACAATGAAAATGAAAAGAAAAATAAAACCGCTTGTCAGGAGTGAAATGCAGCACTTCCATATAAGGTATGCACTTCTCATCTCTGCAGGGGATTGGCTCTGCTTGAACCACCTGTGTGACATCACACATGAGCAGACATGTCACACATGAGCGTTTGCACAAATAAGAAAATTAAGGTGTAATCCACCAGTTCAACCCATAGAACTACCGTAAACACATTTTTAGACCAAATATTGCCAAATATTGCCAATTTACACAGATATGCACAATTATGTGAGAATAAACACAGCCATAGTGCTAGATAACATTTTAAACACATTCTAGGGAGTTTATCAGCTAAAAAAAGTTAATTTTGGGTTTAGTCGCACTTTAATGACGTTGTTGAAGCACTGGATGCTAAGAATTATTGTGCTGCACTTTTCTTAGATCTGTCTAAAGCTTTTGACACTGTGGATCATAACATCTTGTGTCATAAGCTCTCAGAAATTGGGTTCTCTGATCACACCATTGGTTGGTTTTCTAATTATCTGTCCAATCGGATGCAATGTGTTCAGCACAATGGTACTTCTTCCAGTTATTTAACGGTTAAAAATGGTGTACCACAAGGCTCAGTCTTAGGACAAACCCTCTTTACAATTTACATAGCTCATGTAGGTCAGAGCATCCCTGATGCATCCTTACATTTCTATGCTGATGACACAGTTGTTTACTGCCAAGCTAAAACAGTAGCTAAGGCTTTCCAGTCTCTGCAATCTGCTTTTGACATTATCCAGTCAGATTTGTTCCATGTCAAACTTGTACTAAATGCTGATAAAACAAAAGGGATATTTTCTTCAAGTAGGAAGTCGGTCCCAGCAGGTCTTCCTCTGATTTTATCCTAAAATGGTGTCCCAATTGAGTTTGTTGATTCCTATAAATATTTGGGTATCCTGGTTGATTCACAGCTCTCTTTTAAACTCCACGTGGAAAACCTAGTAAAGAAACTGAAAGTTAAACTGGGTTTCTTTTTCAGAAACAGATCATGTCTAACACTGAATGTTAGGAAACGCCTTGTATCTGTGACTTTCCTCCCCTCCATTGATTACGGTGACATTCTCTACATGAATGCTCCTACAAGCACCCTGCGGATGTTGGATGTTGTCTACCATGGTGCTCTAAGATTCATAACTGGCTGTGATTATCGTACCCACCACTGCACCCTGTATTCACTGGTTAACTGGACATCATTATCCTCACGCAGACTCTTCCACTGGTACATTTTCATCTTTAAATCACTTCTCGGTCTGCTGCCCTCATACATCTCCTCCTACATGTCTTTACGTGAGTGCAGCTACAGTGTGCGCTCTCAGGACATGATCACCTGCAGTGTTCCGTCAGTGAGGACTGAACTTGGAAAAAGGGCTTTCTCCTACTCTGCTCCTGCTTCCTGGAATATCTTACAAAAAGATTTGAAGCTCTCGGCCCTGACCTCCCTAAATGGTTTTAAGAATCTTTTGGAATCCTGGCAAAAACCATTGCAGATATGTTCTTGTTTTTGATTTTGTACATCTACCTTGTGGTGTTTTGCTAGTTTTGATACTTTGCATTTCACTTTCTATTTCTCTCCTATGTTTTTTTTTCTGTTGTTTGTTGTTTAAGGAAATTCTACCATTGCTGTTCATCATTCTTTAGTTTGTAGCAGGTCGCTTTTGTAAATGAGCCCTCGAGGCTCAATGAGATTTACATGACTAAATAAAGGTTGAATGAATGAATGAATTTAAGATGCATCAGGGTGATCAGAAATCGTTCGAATTGACCAAAATGAGTATTTAATTTAGGAACTGGTATGTATGCCTTTACATAATCAAATACAGTACTGTCATCAACATGAGGAATGATGGGAGGCCTGTGTAGTATCTTACTTTGAAATTATTATTCTCAAAGCTTTTTACATTTACAGTAATTGAAAATTACTTAGCCCCTCCCTGGGTTGCCACCTTACCGTGGTGGAGGCGTTTGAGTGTCCCAATGATCCTAGGAGCTATGCTGTCAGGGACTTCATGCCCCTAGAAGGGTCACCCAAGGCAGACAGGTCCTAGGTGAGGGACCAGACAAAGTGCAGCCCAAAAACCCCTTATGATGAGTACAATTAATGGATACAATGTTCCCTCGCCCGGACGCGGGTCACCGGGGCCCCACTCTGGAGCCAGGCCCGGAGGTGGGGCACGTTGGCGAGCGCCTGGTGGCCGGGCTTTTACCCATGGAGCTCGGCCGGGCACAGCCCGAAGAGGAGACGTGGGTCCCCCTTCCCATGGGCTCACCACCTATGGGAGGGGCCAAAGGGGTCGGGTGCAATGTGGGATGGGTGGTGGCCGAGGGCGGGGACCCTGGCGGTCTGATCCTCGGCTACAGAAGCTGGCCATTGGGACATGGAATGTCACCTCTCTGGTGGGGAAGGAGCCTGAGCTAGTGTGTGAGGTTGAGAGGTTCCGGCTAGAAATAGTCAGACTCACCTCAACGCATGGCTCTGGCTCTGGAACCAGTTTCCTTGAGAGGGGTTGGACACTCTTCCACTCTGGAGTTGCCCCTGGTGAGAGGCGCCGAGCAGGAGTGGGCATACTTGTTGCCCCCCATCTTGGTGCCTGTACGTTGGGGTTTACCCCGGTGAACGAGAGGGTAGCCTCCCTTCGCCTACGTGTGGGGGGACGGGCTCTGACTGTTGTTTGTGCCTATGCGCCAAACGGCAGCGCAGATTACCCACCCTTTTTGGAGTCCTTGGAGGGGGTATTGGAGAGTGCACCTCCTGGGGACTCCCTTGTTCTACTGGGGGACTTCAACGCTCACGTGGGCAATGACAGTGAGACCTGGAGGGGTGTGGTTGGGAGGAACGGCCCCCCTGATCTGAACCCGAGTGGTGTTCTGTTATTGGACTTCTGTGCTCGTCATGGATTGTCCATAACGAACACCATGTTCAGGCATAAGGGTGTACATATGTGCTCTTGGCACCAGGACACCCTAGGTCGCAGTTCGATGATCGACTTTGTTGTCGTCTCATCTGATCTGCGGCCGCATGTCCTGGACACTCGGGTGAAGAGAGGGGCGGAGCTGTCAACTGACCACTACCTGGTGGTGAGTTGGCTCCGATGGTGGGGGAGGATGCCGGTCAGACCTGGCAGACCCAAACGTATTGTGAGGGTCTGCTGGGAACGTCTGGCAGAGTCTCCAGTAAGACGGAGCTTTAACTCCCACCTCCGGGAGAGCTTTGAACACGTTCCGAGGGAGGCGGGGGACATTGAGTCCGAGTGGGCCATGTTCCGCGCCTCTATTGTCGAGGTAGCTTATCAGAGTTGTGGCCACAAGGTTGTTGGTGCCTGTCGTGGTGGCAACCCTCGAACCCGGTGGTGGACACCGGCGGTGAGGGATGCTGTCATGCTGAAGAAGGAGTCCTATTGGGCCTTTTTGGCCTGTGGGACCCCGGAAGCAGCAGATAGGTACCGACAGTCCAAGCGGCATGCGGCTCGGGTGGTTGCTGAGGCAAAAACTCGGGCGTGGGAGGAGTTCGGAGAGGCCATGGAGAATGACTTCCGTACGGCTTCGAGGCGATTCTGGTCCACCATCCGGCGTCTCAGGGGGGGAAAGCGGTACGCGACCAACACCATTTATGGTGGGGATGGCGTGCTGTTGACCTCAACTCGGGATGTTGTGAGTCGGTGGGCGGAATACTTCGAAGACCTCCTCAATCCTACTGGCACGTCTTCCACTGAGGAAGCGGAGCCTGGGGACTTTGGGTCGGGCTCTCCAATCTCTGGTGCTGAGGTCACCGAGGTGGTTAAAAAGCTCTGCGGTGGCAGGGCTCCGGGGGTGGATGAGATTCGCCCTGAGTTCCTTAGGGCTCTGGATGTTGTGGGGTTGTGTTGGCTTACGCGACTCTGCAATATCGCGTGGACATCGGGGGCAGTTCCCTTGGATTGGCAGACTGGGGTGGTGGTTCCCCTATTCAAAAAGGGGGACCGTAGGGTGTGTTCCAACTATAGGGGGATCACACTCTTAAGCCTCCCTGGTAAGGTCTATTCAGGGGTTCTGGAGAGGAGGGTCCGTCGGATAGTCGAACCTCGGATTCAGGAGGAGCAGTGTGGTTTTCGTGCTGGTCGTGGAACACTGGACCAGCTCTACACCCTCAGCAGGGTCCTGGAGGGTGCGTGGGAGTTTGCCCAACCAGTTTACATGTGCTTTGTGGACTTGGAAAAGGCATTCGACCGCGTCCCTCGGGGGGTTCTGTGGGGGGTACTCCGGGAGTATGGGGTACCAGGCCCATTGATATGGGCTGTTAGGTCCCTGTACGACCGGTGTCAGAGCTTGGTCCGCATTGCCGGCAGTAAGTCAGGCTCGTTTCCAGTGAGAGTTGGACTCCGCCAAGGTTGCCCTTTGTCACCGATTCTGTTCATAACTTTTATGGACAGAATTTCTAGGCGCAGCCAAGGTGTTGAGAGGATCCGTTTTGGTGGCCTTAGAATCGCTTCTCTGTTTTTTGCAGATGATGTGGTCCTATTGGCTTCATCAGATCGTGATCTACAGCTTTCGCTGGAGCGGTTTGCAGCCGAGTGTGATGCGGCCGGGATGAGGATCAGTTCCTCCAAATCCGAGGCCATGGTCTTGAGCCGGAAAAGGGTAGCATGCCCTCTCCGGGTCGGGGAGGAGGTCCTGCCCCAAGTGGAGGAGTTTAAGTATCTCGGGGTCTTGTTCACGAATGAGGGAAAACTGGAGCGTGAGATCGATAGGCGGATAGGTGCAGCATCCGCAGTGAAGCGGGCGCTGTACCGGTCTGTCGTGGTGAAGAGAGAGCTGAGTCAAAAGGCAAAGCTCTCAATTTACCGATCGATCTACGTTCCCACCCTCATCTATGGTCATGAGCTTTGGGTTATGACCGAAAGAACAAGATCTCGGATACAAGCGGCTGAAATGAGTTTTCTCCGCAGGGTGGCTGGACTCTCCCTTAGAGATAGGGTGAGAAGCTCAGTCATCCGGGAGGGACTCGGAGTAGAGCCGCTGCTTCTCCACATCGAGAGGAGCCAGTTGAGGTGGCTCGGGCATCTGGTTAGGATGCCTCCTGGACGCCTCCCTGGTGAGGTGTTCCGGGCATGTCCCACCGGGAGGAGACCCAGAGGAAGACCCAGGACGCGCTGGAGGGACTATGTTTCTCGGCTGGCCTGGGAACGCCTTGGGATTCCCCCGGAGGAGCTGCTCCAAGTGGCTGGGGAGAGGGAAGTCTGGGCCTCCCTACTTAGGCTGCTACCCCCGCGACCCGACCCCGGATAAGCGGAAGAAGATGGATGGATGGATGGATGGATTTTCTGAACAGACACATTCCCAATGCTTTATTCACACATGAAAACAAAAGGGAACCAAAATCAAAATAATGACAATGTCGCAGTGTACGTATATACAGTACATACAGCATTATATACTGTGTACTCTCAGCTCTGCATGTACATACTTTGAACTCTGTTACTGCCACATCAAATTTTAGCTCAAAAACTGTAAAACTGTCAGTGATACAAACATTTTTGTTTCCAATATATTCAGGTAGCGATAGGAGCCATCTTAAATTGAGTTATCCTAAAGCTTATCAGTTGTAAATGTCCGCCCAGTGATTAGTTTCAGAAAATTTCATATAAATCTGTCCCTGCTGAAACCCATCTGTTCTCTCTGGCATTTCATACTGTGTGAGCTGACTTTGTGTAATGTATATATTTTATCCTGTGTTTTCATTTTAATGCTATTCTTATACATTTTTATTATAATTTCACTGCTGTAAATGTCATAGTTTTACCATTAGTGTGTGTTACTGTTTCTGTAATTTTATTGTGATGCACCAGTTGAAACAGTTTGTGACTTGACTGTCGTGTGGGTCCATGAGTTATTTTGCTAACAGACAAACAGACTGACTACAAGCGTTAACGTGTGTGTCAGCCTGATGTCACAGGGTAAATAAAGGTTCAAAATACATTATTAACAAGCAGCTTCCTAACAACAGAGAGTTGAGGCTAAACACGAATGAGGCACTTTGTTGTCGTGTGTTACGGTGTGGATGTTAGCATGTAAGCATAGCCTTGCTAAGCTAGCGACAGTAACAAAGGAGCTAGATCATGAAAAAAACTGTTCAAACACACACAGTTTCGCTAAGTTAATCACATACAATTTTGGCTTACCGGACAAAAAGTGATCGGAGCATATTTTTGATGTTGACGATGGCAAATCCTTGCGGTTGACCTCACACAGCCAGACTCGCCAACGTTCAGTGGTGAGCGCTTCTGTATCTGGTCCTTCATGCTTCCTTATTTTCGGAATTACGTAAAACTTACGCTTGGCAATTGCTCGATTGGTACAACCACTAACCCAACACGAAATAACCATTGCAATTATTTACAAATAAACAACCGTGAAAAATACACTGCTCGTAACCTACGCTGCTACTAGTGGTCAGGAGTGGAAGTACAGCCAACCAAAATGGCGGACAACCCGGAAATGCCCATTATGTGACGTCACATGGGAACTATGTATTATGTAAGTATCTTTGATTTCCTAAATGGAGTCTCTTGTTTCTGAGTCTGACTCGTGGTACCTCCACAGAGTGCTTCAACTGATGTTTAAAACAGAAATTATATTGATTGTCAGCTCCACCTAGAAGAAAAACAAGAAGTACAAAATGGAAGAAAAAGCAAAGGAATTCTAAGACAACTAGAATGTGAGACTTTATTTGATAAAATGTGATTACTTATACACATCTGCATCAACACTGAATCATAAAAATGGTTCTACTTTGTTTTTAGTTGGTAAAGATGATGACGTTTCTCTTTAAATTTGCACAGTAAAATCTGTTCATCACTTTATCTAAAAGCAAAGAAAAAGAAACAGAAACTCAGCAGTCTGATCTTCAGAGAGGAACAAACAGGTGATGAGTGAAGACTTTCAGCTTTCATCAAACACATTTTTCACTTTCCACTATAAAAGTGATTGTAAAAAGTGAAAAATAAATTTTCAGTCTAAACAAGGTCTGTCAGCTCTCTGACACCACTAAATTTCCATTTATTGTATCAACTCTACATTTCATCATTTCTTCTCCTTGCTCTTCTTTTGGGTTTTCAAATCCTCCGTGCTACTGCTGTATGTAAATCCAAACTAAATAATTTTTGTCTTGCACTTCTTCCTTTTTTTATTTAATCTTGCCTCAGACTTTTAAGGTCCTCCCATTTGTTAATCCAGGTTTAAAACATTACACATGATACATATACATACATATACTTGTATGCATATCATAATAATAATAATAATAATGAATTCAATTTATAACGCACTTTTCATTAGTGAAAATCTCAAAGTGCTAATATCAACAGAAAACACACACTTGTAGCAACAGCCATCCTCAAGCAAGATGTGATGTTGGTGGAAAGTCCATCAGGTAGTGACCGACACTCCACCTGTCATAATATAGCAGGCAAGCATACTGGAAGGAGTGTGGTGAGGTGAGGTGGGGTGGGGGTGCTGCCTGATGCTGAAAGACGGGTTTTCCCCTCTGACATTCTTGGTGCTCAAAGTCCACAGGACATCCACCACCCAAGTGATTGGATGGAAGGGTGGATGGACAGGCATCTAACACGTTGACAAGCAACTGATGTGACCGGATGGACAGAAATCCAGACTGATGGACTAAGGACCAAATGTCCAGCTGGTGGCATATTCAACGGCAGTATCAGTTTGACACAAGAGAATAAAATTTAGCTGATGGAAATATAATAACAACAAGAATAAAGTAAAATAGCAAGTGAAGAAGACAAAATGTCAGAAATGTGGGGCTGACCTCACAGCCTCACCGTCGCTCTAAGAAGGGAAGCATCAGCAAGTATAATAAACATTCAGGGCAGAGTATTTTGTGCAAGGCAATGTTTGGCTCCCAGAGGAAGATCTGGATTTCATTACAAATATGTAGAAATGTGCATGTGTGAAAAGTATTTGTCAGTTCTGTTCATTTATTTTCTCCAACTCTTTGTAACAACACAAAAGTGTTTGAGCACATTACTTATGATGTTTACAAGAATTTCAGGACAAACTGAAATACATATATCCTATATTACTAAAGAAAGGGATAGGCCAATCTGAATATGTCTGGACATTTGCTCTTTGGCCAGAAGCTTGCTCTTTGTGGGGGGACATGGCATGGAAAAGTTTGGGAACCCATGGATTAGACCAGGGTTTCCCAAACGTTTCCATGCCATGGCCCCCCAAACAGCATTAGCTTCTGACCATTTTTTTTATTTCATTCATTCAACCTTTATTTAGTCAGGTAAATCTTATTGAACCTCATGGGCTCATTTACGAAAGCGACCTGCTAAAACTAAAGAACGATGAACAGCAATGGTAGAATTTCCTTAAACAATAAACAAACAATAAACAATAAACAATAGAAAACAAAAAAGAGAAAAAACAAAAGAAAGAAATACTTTTTTTTTTTAAACAAAGTATCAAAAAACGAGCAAAACATAAGGTAGACGTATAAAATCAAAGACAGGAACAAATCTGCATTGGTTTTTGCCAGGATTCCAACAGATTCTGAAAACCATTTAGAGAAGTCAAGGTCGAGAGCTTCAGATCTTTTTGTAAGATATTCCATGAAGCAGGAGCAGAGTAGGAGAAGGCCCTTTTTCCAAGTTCAGTCCTCACTGACGGAACACTGCAGGTAATCATGTCCTGAGAGCGCACACTGTAGCTGCACTCACGCAAAGACATGTAGGAGGAGATGTATGAGGGCAGCAGACCAAGAAGTGATTTAAAGATGAAAATGTACCAGTGGAAGAGTCTGCGTGAGGTTAATGATGTCCAGTTAACCAGTGAATACAGGGTGCAGTGGTGGGTACGATAATCACAGCCAGTTATGAATCTTAGTGCACCATGATAGACAACATCCAACATCCGCAGGGTGCTTGTAGGAGCATTCATGTAGAGAATGTCACCGTAATCAATGGAGGGAAGGAAAGTCACAGATACAAGGCGTTTCCTAACATTCAGTGTTAGACATGATTTGTTTCTGAAAAAGAAACCCAGTTTAACTTTCAGTTTCTTCACTAGGTTTTCCACGTGGAGTTTAAAAGAGAGATGTGAATCGATCAGGATACCCAGATATTTATAGGAATCAACAAACTCAATAGGGACACCATTTGAAGATAAAATCAGAGGAGGATCTGCTGGAACCGCCTTCCTATTTGAAAAAAACATCCCTTTTGTTTTATCAGCATTTAGGACAAGTTTGAGACGGAACAAATCTGACTGGATGATGTCAAAAGCGGATTGCAGTAACTGGAAAGCCTTAGCTACTGTTTTAGCTCGGCAGTAAACAACTGTATCATCAGCATAGAAATGTAAGGATGCATCAGGGATGCAGTGACCTACATTAGCTATGTAGATTGTAAAGAGAGTTGGTCCTAAAATTGAGCCTTGTGGTACACCATTTTTAACTGTTAAAGAGCTGGAAGAAGTACCGTTATTTTTTTTCATTCAACCTTTATTTATACAGGCTAGCCTCGTTGAGTCACGGGGACTCATTTACAAGAGGGACCTGTCTCACTCACACCAAACAACCATCCACTCTCACACTCACACCTAGGGTCAATTTAGAGTCACCAATCAGCCTAACAAGCATGTTTTTTGGTCTGTGGGAGGAAACCGGAGCCGGAGGAAACCCACGCATGCACGGGGAGAACATGCAAACTCCACCCAGAAAGGCCCCGGACCGGGATTTGAACCGGCAACCTTCTCTCTGAGAGGCAGCAGCTCTACCAGTTGTGCCACCGTGCTGCCCAATAATTATGTTGAACACATTGCCTCCGATTGGAAAGATAGTTAGAAAACCAACCGATGGTGTGATCAGAGAAGCCGATTTCTGAGAGCTTATGACACAGGATGTTATGATCCACAGTGTCAAAAGCAAAAGCAAAAGAAAAGTGCAGCACAATAGTCCTTAGCATCCAATGCTTCAACAACATCATTCAGAACCTTCAGAGAAGCAGTTGTTGTGCTATGTTTTTTCCTGAAACCAGATTGATGGAGAGGTAAGATGTTAAATGAGTCCAGATAATTTTTGATCTGAGAGTTTTATCAGTTTTTCTAGAACCTTGGCTAAGATGCAGAGCTTAGAGATTGGTCGATAATAATATGACCAAGGCTCCCCTCGCAAACCCACGCAAACCCACCAATGCTACAAAATATGTAAAACACATCAACTTTTAATAATAATAATAATAATGAATTTAATTTATAACGCACTTTTCATTAACAAAAATCTCAAAGTGCTAACTTTTAGAATGTTTTAACTTTTATTTAATATATTAAATTAATTATTACAGCTGCTGAGCATGAAAATGTTATTAACCAACATCTTTTAAACACTGTATTATAGTCCCCAGTGGTGTGCTGTCAAGGCCTGCAAGGCCTTCTCTGCTGGCCTAAAATTATTTAAAATTAAAATTTAAAATTAAAATTTTTAAATTATATTTTGTCCATGTATTACATAATTCCAAATGGTCTGTCCGCTTCCTTTAATAATAATAATAATGAATTCAATTTATAACGCACTTTTCATTAATGAAAATCTCAAAGTGCTACAAGGAGCAACAGAATTAAATGACAATAAAACAAATAATAAAACAATTAAAATCAATAACAATATCAGCTAAGATCAAAAGTAGAATCATGAGGAGGTAGAGTATGCTTGGTCGAAAAGAAAGGTCTTCAAGCCGCTCTTAAAGTCAACCACAGACTGTGGGGCTCTTAGACAGTCAGGAAGAGAGTTCCACAGGCGGGGGCAGCCACACTGAAAGCCCGGTCTCCCATGGTCCTTAATTTGGTTCTCGGAATGTGAAGGAGATTGCTGTTCTGTGACCGCAGCGAACGGGTGGATGAGTATGGAATAAGAATATCCTTCAGATAATCTGGTGAAGTTCCGTGTAAGCATTGATGTGTAATGAGAGCAGTTTTGTACTGAATTCTGTAGGCGACAGGAAGCCAATGAAGGTTATGGAGAATGGGCGTAATATGTTCAAATTTACGAACTCTCAACAAGATCCTTGCGGCACTGTTTTGAACATGCCTTTCATTGCTACCCCCCTGGTTGCGCTGCATCCAGACGTGTATTTTCATATTTAAGCATTTAACCAATCACATTTCCGCCACTATTTGTTGCCAGGGTCAAAGAAATCTGCCTGGAGGCCTTTGTAACAGAGCGGCGGCCGTGGCGTAGTGGTAATGGCAGTCGTCCCCCGATCGGAAGGTTGGCGGTTCGAATCCTGGTTCCCCACACCATGTGTCGTTGTGTCCTTGGGCAAGACACTTAACCCCGAGTTGCTCCCGGTAGGACTGGAAAGCACCTTGCATGGTAGTCTGCCGCTACCGGTGTATGAATGTGTGTAGCATTCAATGTGTGTAGCGCTTTGAGATTTTCACTAATGAAAAGCGCGTTATAAATTGAATTCATTATTATTATTATTATTATTACAAATGTGCTTTTATTAAATATTTCTAATTCATCTTATATTGAGAATTTGTGAATTTTATCTCATTCAGTTATCTTTATTTTTTGATTTTGCCTGCGGGGGTCGCCTTTCTGCACTCTACCTTGTTTGTGTCTCCTGGGCTTCCGTAGCTCAGTTCAGCTCTCATAGCTTCCCCCGCCTTCCCAGTTTTCCTCACATCGTTATTCTGCGCTGCTGTGGGTAAGTCAGAGGAGTTTGCTGCTGCAATATATGTTTGTTTTCTGTACGGATGCTGTTGTTTATGTCAAGATTCTTATCATGTGTTGTTTATTGTTGTTTGTTAGTGTGTTATTTTCGAAGATTCGACTGTCATTGTGGGTTATTATAACCTGTTTTATTATAATTTTCTTTTTTCTATTTTGGCGCAAACAACCGGTGCTGATCCAATACAGTTGAACATTGTTTCTATTTTCACGTTTAGGCTGGAGTGCAGGGAGAGTGATTTGGAGAGGTTAATGTGTTTTACTCTTCTCCCCCAGGTATGTGTTTTTATTTTAAGTTATATATTTTTCTTAATCTCTGTTTACAGTATTTAACTCTGTCCCACTGTATTGTGGCAGGGTTTTCACTTTAATTTTTAGTTCATGGCTTTTGTGAGAAAATATTTCTTTTTTTTTGTTGTTGTTGACTTTTGTTAGAAGAAAAAAAGGGTTAGTGGACAGCGTTATTCTGCGCTGCTGTGGGCTGGAGTGTAGGGAGAGTGATTTAGAGAGGTTAATGTGTTTTACTCTTCTCCCCAGAATAAAGATTTAATTGAAACCTGACCGAGTGAGACTCGTTCATATCATCCGTTACACCTTCACAATCAGTTCTGCAAGCCCTGTAGCATAAAAAAATGTTGACCAAACTGTTGCTTCAACCAATCAGATTTTGAGTTTGCGACACCGAGGCCAGCTAGCTTACACTTACGTTTTGCATACGGAAACGTCAGCGTATTCACACGCTTTTATTGGATAAAGAGCGTGACGTCACTGTCCACGGCGCATAAGCTGATGGGATAGAATTGGGTCGGGCTGTCCACTAAAATAAGCTTTTCGCAATTTTTTTTTTTTTAGAATCTAAGTAAATGGTAAATGGTAAATGGAGCTTATTTATATAGCGCTTTCCAGCCCCCTGTGAGGAGCCCCAAAGCGCTTTACAATACCAGCCATCCACCCATTCATTCACACATTCATACACCGGTAGGTTTTAACAGTTTTGCAATGGTCCGAACTTGTTGTGTTATTGGATGTAATGTTCGGTCACACGACCAGAAAGGCAAAAAAGATAGAAAACAGACTTTCTGTTTACTGTTTGCTACCTGGAAACAATACGAAGCAGCTCATGTGTCGGACGAAACAAAAAGTAGATGAATGGCCTGGATGTCAGCGGTGACACGTCCTGATACATCTTTCTCAGTGTCCCAAGATACCTGCTAGTTTGTTCCAGACATTCTGGTGAGTGTTGTGAAATAAAAAATATTTTTGTCTTCGTGTTTTCATTTATCTTGAAAGGGTTTTCACACGGTGTTCAAATGATCAGTCTCCCTTGTAGAATGATAAAGAGTTACTAAAAGACACAGGATTGTGAGCACAGATCTGTTCTGGCCTCTGAGTGGCTTGGGGGAGAGGAGGGGGCCTGGCGCCTCTCTGTCTGTCAGTTTTATGACTTTGCAGATATATGGCTGTAAAGAAGTCACTGAAAGTCTCTCTGGTTCTGTGTGGTTGTTCAGTCAGAGGACATCAGAACAGCTCTCCCTTCCCCCTCTTAGGGTCTGTGTGGACTGGAACAGGCAGAAAGTGTGTCCATTCCTGAAACTGCTCTATTCTGTTGGATATAAAAGTGTGTAGATTTATAATATGTGTAAGCCACTTTAAGGCACATAAGACATGATTGCATAAACATTTGTAAAACAGTTAATACCTTGATCATAAAGCACTTGTGTATTAATTATATAATAGTTGTGTATTAGTTTCAATCAGATTAAAAATAGAACTGTGTAACATTGTCACTGTGCTGAGGCTAGCCTGTATAAATAAAGGTTGGATGAATGAATGAATATTATCCTTCACTCTCAAGCCCAAAGTTCTGCAAGCTGAAAAAAGCAAATGGTATTTCCTATTTCACAAGATAGAAGTTAAGGGGGAAGCACCCTACAAGAGAACAAAGCAGGGCTTCTGTCATTGGCTAGAGCAGGAAATACCATGCAAGAGTATAAAACATGAGTTTCCTCCTCCACGTCAGTCAACGCAGGCAAGCCCAAGGAGAAGAACAACTAATCAAACTAATCAGGTTGTATATGGTGTCTCCCTTGAAATGCACATTTCAATGTCCTTTCTTTCCCTATCTCCCTCTACTTTCTCCCTTGTTCTCTTTTAATCAAATATAATGGCTTTTAGAAATAGAACAAATGTATTCTGTGACTTTTTAAACTTATGATTAATTAAACTGGTTTTTGGAACTTTAAATTATGCACGTTTTGTCGTGTTTTCAGTGTATCTCTCCTTTTTTTGATCCAAAGTGAAACCAAACAACGAATTTGGGGCGAATAAGAAAACAACGCCAACAAATTTGGAGGTCCCACCGAGATGGTTACACGCGGACAGGAAGGGACGAGCGTGAGTCCAGAACACTGACTACTGACCGGT
>JBBPBX010012604.1:24221-53765 GCA_038048925.1 Garcialebias charrua
AGACCTCGCTGCACTGGACTGCATACACCACACCACTCTGTTTGTGGTGTATGCAGTCCAGTGCAGCGATGGTGCGTGACTCCTGTTATAAATCCACACACACACACAGTCTGGTTCATTGAATTGATAAAGCTTCTCGGATGAGAAGCGAAACGTCTTCTGTTACAAATAAAGTCCAGTTGATCTTGAATTGAACGCCTTTTTGATTTATCATGTCCTGGACGACTGAGAATCTTCACCAGCATATGCTCAGAAGATGTTGGCTCTTTTTGGCTCTAATAACATGTGAACAAACAGTGATGAAGTTTACCAAATCCAGGTGTAGATCATCTTTCACTGATGATCATCTGCCAGCTGTGCTTCTCATCTCCACCTCAGACATTCAACCTGACTTTAATGCTCTCGTTAAAGTCCAACAGAGACCAGATTTCTCTCACCAAACAAGAAAAAAGAACTGAGAAACATCAAATGAGGTGGTTAGACTTCAAATGTAAAGGCACCAACCAGTGAACAGGGACTCAAAATCACAGTTCAGTGACAATCACTATTATACGATGTTTCTGTAATATTTGAAGTACAAAGGCAATATTGTGATGTCTTTAGAAAGATAAGAACCTCTTTCCAACAGTACATGAAACTCAAAATGTGCTTTTGGGTGATTATGGCTGAAAATGATCACTAATAAAATCAGTCACAAATGGTAAAATATTCAGTGTAACATTGTACTGGGAAATTTCATTGAGTAAATGACATTTTTTGTAAAGAAACCTCTTATTTTGTTGATTAATCATAACTAATACTTTTACCAGTTTGTCTAAACAATGATATTTACTGCTTTTAATAAAGAAATACTATTAATATTATGCAGTATTGAATTATGTCATTTGGCCCGGCCCCCCACAATATTTTCTATTTCTCATGTGGCCCCATGGAAAAAATAATTGCCCACCCCTAACTGGACCAAGCTTCTAACAGGACCATGCTGCTAACAGGACCACATTGCTAACAGATCCACACGGCTAACAGGACCACTCTGTTAACAGAACCACACTGCTAACAGAACCACGCTGTTAACAGGACCATGCTGCTAACAGGACAATGAGTCTAACAGGACCACATTTCTAAATGGACCATGCTGCTAACAGGACCAGGCTGTTAATAGAACCACATTGATAAATGAACCACACTTCTAACAGGAAGATGCTGCTAACAAGACAATGAGTCTAACAGGACCACATTTCTAAATGGACCATGCTGCTAACAGGACGAGGCTGTTAATAGAACCACATTGCTAAATGAACCACACTTCTAACAGGAAGTTGCTGCTAACAGGACAATGAGTCTAACAGGACCAGGCTGTTAATAGAACCACATTGCTAAATGGACCACACTTCTAACAGGAAGATGCTGCTAACAAGACAATGAGTCTAACAGGACCACACTTTTAACAGGAACATGTTGCTAATAGGACAATGAGTCTAACAGGACCACACTTCTAACAGGAACATGTTGCTAATAGGACCATGCTACTAACAAGACCATGCTGCTAACAGGACAATGAGTCTAACAGGACCACACTTCTAACAGAAAGATGCTGCTAACAAGACAATGAGACTAACAGGACCACATTGCTAAATGAATCACACTGCTAACAGGACCACGCCGCTTACAAAACCAATCCAATAGGACCATGAGTCTAACTGGACCATGCATCTAACAGGACCACACTTCTAACAGGACCACGTTGCTAACAGGACCACGCTGCTTACAGAACCACATGGCTAACAGGACCACTCTGTTAACAGAACCACACTGCTAACAGGACCATGCTGCTAACAGGAAAATGAGTCTAACAGGACCACACTTCTAAATGGACCATGCTGCTAACAATACCATTCTGCTAACAGGACCAAGCTGCTAACAGGACCATGCTGCTAACAATACCATTCTGCTAACAGGACCAAGCTGATAACAGGACCAAGCTGCTAACAGAACCATGATGCTAACAGGACCATGCTGCTAACAGGACCATTGTGCTAACAGGAAAATGAGTCTAACAGGACCACACTTGCTAACAGGACCATGCTGCTAACAGACCATGCTGCTAACAGGACCATGCTGCTAACAGGACCATGCTGCTAACAGGACCATGCTGCTAACAGAACCATGCTGCTAACAGAACCATGCTGCTAACAGGACCATGCTGCTAACAGGACCATGCTGCTAACAGAACCATGCTGCTAACAGAACCATGCTGCTAACAGGACCATGCTGCTAACAGGACCATGCTGCTAACAGGACCATGCTGCTAACAGGACCATGCTGCTAACAGAACCATGCTGCTAACAGAACCATGCTGCTAACAGGACCATGCTGCTAACAGGACCATGCTGCTAACAGGACCATGCTGCTAACAGGACCATGCTGCTAACAGGACCATGCTGCTAACAGAACCATGCTGCTAACAGAACCATGCTGCTAACAGAACCATGCTGCTAACAGGACCATGCTGCTAACAGGACCATGCTGCTAACAGGACCATGCTGCTAACAGGACCATGCTGCTAACAGGACCATGCTGCTAACAGGACCATGCTGCTAACAGGACCATGCTGCTAACAGAACCATGCTGCTAACAGAACCATGCTGCTAACAGGACCATGCTGCTAACAGAACCACACTGCTAACAGGGCCATGCTGCCAACATAAACACACTGCTAACAGGGCCATGCTGCTAATAGAACAATGCTGCTAAGAAGACCATGCTGCTAACAGAACCACACTGCTAACAGGGCCATGCTGCTTACAAACACACTGCTAACAGGGTCATGCTGCTAACAGAACCACACTGCTAACAGGGCCATGCTGCTAACAAACACACTGCTAACAGGGCCATGCTGCTAATAGAACAATGCTACTAAGAAGACCATGCTGCTAACAGAACCACACTGCTAACAGGGCCATGCTGCTAACAAACACACTGCTAACAGGGTCATGCTGCTAACAAAACCACACTGCTAACAGGGCCATGCTGCTAATAGAACAATGCTGCTAAGAAGACCATGCTGCTAACAAAACCATACTGCCAACAGAACCACACTGCTAACAGGGCCATGCTGCTAACAAACACACTGCTAACCGAACCATGCTGCTAACAGGGCCATGCTGCTAATAGAACAATGCTGCTAAGAAGACCATGCTGCTAACAAAACCACACTGCTAACAGGGCCATGCTGCTAATAGAACAATGCTGCTATGAAGACCATGCTGCTAACAGAACCATACTGCCAACAGAACCACACTGCTAACAGGGCCATGCTGCTAACAAACACACTGCTAACAGTGCTAACATGACCATGCTGCTAACAGGGCCATGCTGCTAATAGAACAATGCTGCTAAGAAGACCATGCTGCTAACAGAACCACACTGCTAACAGGGCCATGCTGCTAACAGAACCATACTGCTAACAGAACCATACTGCTAACAGAACCACACTGCTAACAGGGCCATGCTGCTAATAGAACAATGCTGCTAAGAAGACCATGCTGCTAACAGAACCACACTGCTAACAGGGCCATGCTGCTAATAGAACAATGCTGCTAAGAAGACCATGCTGCTAACAGAACCACACTGCTAACAGGGCCATGCTGCTAACAAACACACTGCTAACAGGGTCATGCTGCTAACAAAACCACACTGCTAACAGGGCCATGCTGCTAATAGAACCATACTGCTAACAGAACCACACTGCTAACAGGGCCATGCTGCTAACAAACACACTGCTAACAGAACCATGCTGCTATATGACCATGCTGCTAACAGGACCATGCTGCTAATAGAACAATGCTGCTAAGAGGACCATGCTGCTGACAGTAACAATGTTTTTACGACACTATTTTTATTTCAATAGCTTTTTGTTGTACAATATCTTATCTTTATATACAGCTCAATCCTTTTCTTTCTAAGCTCCTGAGCTCCTTCTCTTTCTGTGCTCCATGTTCAGTGAGCTACACACCATGATACCAAACAGCACAGTGACTACTTTTCAAACGGACTGAATGATCACAAAACTGACAACACTTGAGAAACTGATTACAGGACACACTTTTAGTTTAACACATCCCTATGGTCACATTATCTTTCATCTTTTCTCGGAGTATCATCCTTTTTGTCAAGGTCAGTTTCATTAATTAGTTTTTCAAAATATTTAATGATGAACCAGAATTCAAAACCAATGACCGATTACCAATAACTAATGTATTTTTTGGCCTATAAGTCACAGTTTTTTTTTTTTGCATAATTTACATGCCCTGCGAATTACCGTACTTTTCAGCGTATAAGTCGCTGTTTCTTTACTAATTTGCATGTCCTGCGACTTATACGGCGAAGCGACATATTTATGGATTTTTTCCCCATATTTTTAGACCAATTTTTGGCTCAGATATGACCGTTTTTCATTTTGGCAAAAAAAAAATTAAAAAAAATGGTGCAGTACCACTTTTGTCCGCTAGGGGACACTTCCAGAGAGTCCACCGACCGTTTCCAGCTCATGTGTCCGAAAAAAGCCTCCTCTGCTCAGACTGACTCTGTCGCTGCCCGGCCTCCTGCTCTGGAGGTAACTTCTGTTAGCTCTGTTTGTTAGTTGTGTTTGTTAGCAAGATAAGTCAAGAACCACTGGACAGATCAAGAACCACTGGACAGATTTTTATCAAACTTACAGAAAGTAATCACTGTATGGACATTTACAAGTGACTAGCTTTATGAGATGTTTGAGATTTTAAAAAAATTGTCCTTTTAGCTTCGTTGTTAGCGGTTAGCTACCGTAAACAGATACCTACTATTTAGATAAATAGCTCATAAACCACTCGGCGGATATTTTTTTTAGCTTACAGAGTGTAATTATATGGGTTTCATTTACAAACTGTTGACCTGTATGCAAGATTTGAGATCAAATTAGTTTTTTTACTCTTGTCTCCAAGAGACGAACCTCCAACAGGTAACGAGCCGTGGTGTGTTTGAGCGTGCGGGAGCCCAGCAGTCTGCTCGTGTGGGGGAAACGGTGTCACCCAGTCTGGTTCAAAGTAAACAACTTTAGCTTAACTTAGCTCCAGAACTCCTTCCTCCTATTTCTTATTTTTCATAAGCTATTAATCTGTCAAGTAATGTGCCAACAGTTAAGTTTTAATTGTCTGTTTGTTTTAATTTGAATTCTTGTCAACGTAGTTATTAAATCAGAGCTAATATCGATACAAATGTTTAATGTAATTCTTGTGATAGTTTCAATAAAAGGTCTATTTTTTGGTAGACCAACATAAATTGAAGTCTAAGCGTGAAATTACATTTCTGATTAATCACAGTAAAAACAATTTAGTATCGGAAAAAGGAAGAACTCGCACTTTGGTGGCAGTTTGTGCAAGATTAAAGTCTGCTAAACTGCGCATCCAATAATGGTGGCTCAGTAAGTGTTTAAATACCTTACATACATCATTATTATTCAATTACAATTGGTGGCTCGTCCGAGTTCCTGGAACGTTTATTAAGTTGTTTGGTGTAGCTTATTCTTGTTAACGGTGTTTGTTGGCATTAGTTTACATCCTGGTTTTGGGCTTGTAAGAATAGTTTTGGCTGGTGAGTGTCCGGGAGTTGCTAATCGTGGCATTGTCTGGATTATTTTCTCGTTAGAATTATTTTTTCATTCACATTTGAACGTATGCTTGGAGCGGGTGCGTGATAAGTGTTTTGTCTGTGCTTGTGAGACGTTTCATTACGTGTCGCGAGGCTGCATGCATTTTTCATTGTGGTGACCGCCGTGTCACGATCCTGTTTCATTCTATTACATCTGCGATTTATTGTTGAAGGTCTGTTTCACACATATGCTGCTCCATTAAGTGCCTTTTTCTGTTACAACGTGTTTGCCGAGGTTCGGGAAAACCCACTCCGCAAGGACCGGATGTATTCCGGTTCCGTTTGACGTAAAGTCCGTTGTTGTACACAGGTAGTGTGCTGCCTTCTTTGGAAGGCGGGGGTTAGCCTGGTTGTGTTTTAGCTCATTGACAGTGTTCTCTGCGGTGTAACAATACGCTTATTTTGTGGAAGAGAGTCCAGTACTTTGGATCGAGCTACTGCTAAACGGTACTGAGAGAAAAGATGGCTGCTTAAAACGCTGTGATTGGTCCATTGTGTGTCGCGTTCAAGAACGTCGGTTTCTGTAGACTCTGGTTGTCAGGTTTCATTTTTGCACACATTTCTGACGGTTTATTTGTGTTGTTTAAGTTCTATGCACGTGATATCGTCGAAGACTGGCTTAACCGCGGTGTTTTGCGATATTTATGACTGTTTTAGAACGTTGAAAAGACCGTTCCACGCTTTTGTTCGACCGACCGCAGGTCCGTGAACACACCGCTCGAACGGCACGTCACTAGTGGGTGGCGTTGGGTTTGGAAGACACAATTTCCCATGAACACTTGGGTTTTAGAACTACAGTTCTGTCTTCGCTGTGATTGGTCGATTTCGCTGTATGTGTTGACGCATGCGCAGTGGGTGAAGCCCCGCTCCTCGTCAACTTTCACTTCACAGCTGCTTGTCCCAGACGAGTTTCCGTGCTTGTTTGTCCATTACTGTCTTTGAAAAGACTGTTTAATCGCGGTGTTTTTGAGATTTTAGTGGGTGGACAGAGCCGGTTGCTCTGAAAACTGCCGATCGCCATGTGACCAGGTCACGTGACGCCGATTTTGCCGGTTTTATGAGGACCGACCTTATTTCTTTTAAACGCAGTTTAAATGGTTTCACAGTTCAACCGATTTTGCTCACATGATTTCGTTTTTGTGAGCCTGGGTTCTAGAGCTTATCACGTTACGCTTTAGATCTGTCTGATTGATGCTTTTCATCCGTGTTGGATGTCTGTGTGGGCTGAAAGCTACGGCTGCGCTCACTGGTGATAACAGCGCCTCTATAGCGGTCAGATAGAGAAATTACAGTCGCTGTGATAAACTCACTTCCAGCGCTGTGACCCCTGCTGGTTACATTAGAAGACGCAGTCTTCTGTACATGTTGAATGTTCCTGTTTTACACGGGATACATTTTGAGGATATTGTACACACAGCACCCTTTCATTTGATTTTCACATATAATCAAATGTTGATGGCAGGACAGTTACACAGATTTAATACAGACATGTCTGTTGTTGATAAAATTTGACACTTTTATCATTGATTCTGTGCAAAACAAACTGTTTTTATTTTTTGTTTTAAACTGCGAGTTTAAAATAACACACATGAGGCGTCCTTTGTTTTGGTTTTCAAAAAAAAAAATCTCACAACGACAGCCGTTTTTGTTTGACCTTGTCACAGGTCGACAAATTACTAAACATCACTGACTTTTATTTCATTTAACATCTTGGATGTTTTCTGAGCAGCTCATACACTGTGCATATTTGCAAGCTGCGATATGAGACCCACTTTACTTGGTTTTTCGCAGAAAATCAGTACACAGATGGACGTTCAAACAGGTGAACCACCTGAGGGGGGCTCCTCTCCTATCTATCCTAGATGGATGGATGGGGGCCTTGGGATTCCTGCCCGTGCTCCCCGCATTTTGGGGGAATCTGCCTCTTCGTATGCTAATTACTTAGCTGCTAAGAACGTCCGTCAGGATAAGTGGGAAAATCCCCTGTCATTCTACGACAGGCTAATCTCGGTCTACTCCGGGGGCAAACCTGTTCCTGGATTAGAGGAAAAAGTGGAGTTTAAACGTCTTTTCATTATGAATCTTATGCCTTTTCAAATGAAATGTGTTCATTTCAAGGTTGATTGCAAAAAAGATTCTATGGAAGTGATAAGACAATATGCTGCGTCAGTTTTTGAGGTTGAAATACAACCTAGGATACCATCAGAGGTTTGTACAGGTCAAAAGGTCACATCCCACTCGCAGGAAGTAGAAGAGGTTTCCTCTCCTTCAGAGTGCAACAGGGAACAGGTCCCTCATGATAACAAACAACAGATCAGTTCCAGCTGGACCAGTGACTCAGATCGGTTCACAGGAGGTTCTTCTGCCCCTGCCCCTCAGGTTGAAAACCTTGAGATGAGCAGTGAACCACACGAGGTAGGTGTTCGCTCTCTAGATGAACACAGATGGTTCGGATCGAACCAAAAGAGTTCTCACCTAGGTCTCACAGTGGGTGAACTTCGAGAGAAGTTGATGTCTGGGAACCGTGACCCTTTGAAAAAGGGTCTGTCCCGACATGTGCCCCCGAGAAGCGGCCCTCCTGCCCCTGCCCCTCGAATTGCACAGTTTGAGACATGCAATGAGTCACACATGCTCCAGATTATGGGAGCGGCGCCTCCGCGCGAGGACGTGGCTGAGGTTGTGAGTTGTTTGTCAAATGATGCGAATGTTACAGTGGTTGACCAAGCTGACACTACGTATGACGTTGTCCTTGATGATAACACAAACAACCTTGTTCCACCTGATGAAGCGACGCGCAGCACTGCCTTTTGCAGCAACTCAGTGCACACAGTTGACATCTACAACGTCAACACTGACATAAATGCTGACAGCAAACACATTGCTGATGGTCAGCGTCCTGAAAGTCCAGATGCCGACAGCAAACACATTGCTGAAAATCCACATCCTGAAGGTCATGAGGCAGACAGCCATCATGATGCTGACAGCGACGATGATTACACAGACAGGGTCACACGTACACAAAAACGTGTGGAAAAGCCTGAACGGTTTCTGTGTAACTTTATAAAAAGGGGGATAGCTAAGAGAGCTTACCTGCCACTCACATTGGAAGGGGTCCTAGAGCAAGAAGCACTCCTGGTTAGCGGCTCAGACGTGTCTGTCATGTCAGCCAAACTGTTTGAGGAGCTAAGGACCGCCGCTAACGATGTTGGCAGGCAAATACCCTTTGTGAAAGACACTTATGGTGATCAACTGGGCCTCGCAAAGACGAGAACAACCCTAATAGCCATGGTTCACATGCAGATTGGCGAGATGTCACTATACCACCCGGTATATGTGTCTGATCTTGACTCACTCCGGGCTCCATTTGTGGTTGGCCAAGATTTTATAAATCGCTTTGAAGCGATTATAAATTATGGCAATCAGACGATGTGGGCCACAGTGAGCAGTCCACTGCCATTCGTGGTACCTCACCAAGGTCAGGACACTGACTGTCTAACAGCAGGTACCGCTAAGGTAAAAAAGGATTCCCCAACCGAGACCACATACCCGGTAAGTGAACCTTCATATACAGGTGAGACAGAGGAGACTCAACAATTGGACCAGACTCTGGCCCATCACGAGGACCTCCTCTGCGAGCTGACACCTTCAGCACTCCCTGACCACTTCCTACCACAGGTAGAAGAAGGTGTGGAGATCCAAGGGTCCCACACCGATGACGCTGTACTGTCCTGTGGGACAGGTAATTCGGCAAACAGCCAAGCTTTCAGTGAAGTCTTGGTTCAAGGACATCTGAGCCCACAAGGTGACAGTCTACAACACGCTGACAGTCACTTGGACTTCATTGTTACTGATTTTGAGGACCCCTCCTCAAACAAAAGGGGGGCAGACTCACACTTCCTACCACAGGTAGAGGACGGTGTAGAGATCCAAGGATCACACACCGAGAACGCTGTGCTGTCCTCTGGGACAGGTAATTCAGTCATCAGCCAAGCTTTCTATGAAACCTTGGTTCAAGAGCATTTGAATCTAGAACTACTCAGAGATGACATAGTTCTTACAGACTCAAAGAGCACCTCTTCATTCATGAAGTGGGAAGACATACATCACAACGACAGAGACACGCCTGCGACGGCGCCGACAGTTGTGACACACCTGCATTACGCAGAAAGAGGTAAACGTACAGAGATACGTTGGCCGAAACCTAAAAGGTTCCTGCGTACTGTCTACTCTAAGCTGCGTAAACAGCCTAAACTAAACAATGGCATCCTAACTCGTGCCCATGGACGGACGTCCACACCCGTGTGCTTGGTCCCTCATGACCACAGGGGGGTGATGTTAGGCCATGCCCATGTCAAGGACAAAGATTTCAATAACCCCACAAACGACAAAGATCTCGCAAACTCACAGACTTCATGGGAAAAGAAGGTCGTCCAAGCACAGGATAGTAAATAAGCTTAAACAGTTTAAACTATTCTAGTTGCGAAAAGAAACCGTTCCAACTAGAACTTAGAAACGCTAAGCATAAAACCCACAACAAAAACTAACCTTAACAACCGTTTAAATCTGCAGGATTTAATTGACATCGGTTATAAAGCTAAGAACTGTTTTTCTTGTGTGTGACGTGGAATCTGACGACCAGAGTGAGTTTGACGTAGTGAAACGTTGTTTTTAGTTGCTTGATTGCTACTTTTGTGTTATTGAAGTTGTTATTGTTTTCTGAACACTCCCAGCCAAAAGAGGTTTTGATTGTTGATAAGTTGAAGACTTAAATGGATTTTAACTATGCCAACATGCTGTTCATTTTGTTAAAGATCTCAATCTTTGAAAAGTCATTGTAGATTAATACTACTTAAGGTACTATAATCTACACTGATCTCCCAATCATTTAGGTAGAACCGATGCGATCGTTTCTATTCTAGATCTATTCATTTTGATGAGTCTCGCCATAGACTTCAAAATTTTTAGGGATTACCAAATCTTGCGTCGTTCGTCTAAAAGACAACAGACATTTAGACCAAACTAGTTTCATTTTTATTTTAGTTTAACCTAAACTAATTAATGAATGGAGGAATAGTTTGAATGAAGAGGCCTTCGTTACAGAAGCCCTCCACATTTCTATAGGTATAGATCCCTATTTCTGATTTTTACAGCATTGATCCACCCCTTAATTGGTAATTGTAGCTGATCTAATCCATGATAGCTTACATACCAGGTGCATATAGGTAAGGCTTAATGTAGAATCCCAATCATAAGCCCACCTAAAACCACATAATTGCATGACACATTGAACCAGGGTGGCACCGACTGGAAGCCATCCAGCCTGCAACCTTCGATGTGGGGACCTGCTGATCCAACGTTGGTCTTCAACCTTCATCCAAGGCCCGCCTCCTCTGCTTCAATCGAGGGATCCCCTCTACATGCTGATTAAAAACCATTGGTGCTGATGAAATCAATAACCCCATCGTTGTGGATTTACCGTTGTGGATTATAAGACTTTGTTTTCCAAGGGATCACAGACTCAGTTCTCCATGGGTTAACAGACTATGTTTTCCAAAGGATTAAAAGCTTACCGCAAAGGGATTACCTACGAACAGTATGGAATTTCCAAAACATTATGGGAGTATAATTTTGAACTAACTTTTTGATTTTTCTTTTTCCACTTGCTGGATTACATAGAGGTCAGAGACATTCGGTGGTATCCTTTCGTGTTGGAACTCATCCCCAAGGACAGGCGATGATTTCCAAAAAGGGGGACTGTAGGGATACAGCACTCTCATGTCCGTATGGGATATGGGCCTCTCTGCATCTCTCTGAAACTCTCAGTGTTACACCTTCTTGAAGCCTTCAAGGAGACGAGTAAACACTATTTTGGTTAACAATTATTATGAATTAATGGACACTAATTAATCAGATTGAACTTTCTCTTTAATGTGTGTTAATTCAGAATTGATCAAACAGTATTTTTGTCATTTCAATGATGATCTGTTACTTGCATGACTTTGACCCTTCGGCTGGTTTATTTCTGCAGAAGCAAGCAGTCTTTGAATCTAAAGCACAAGGTCAGAGTAAACGTTTATTTTGCAGCTTCTTTTGTGTTGTCTATGAAGTTAGACATAACATTAGCTGTGCTCACAGGCAGGCCATCTGGCTGATTTATGTAAACAGTTTTCCTGTTGTCCGTCAAGAGACTTTCTGCCTATGGGATCATACTTCCATCTTTTATTTTGTTAACCAGCCTGTAGCCGTTGAGGAGGTGGGGAGACCCCACCTCCCCCATATAATGGGCACTTCCTATTTGGAAGTTAGTTTTTGGAGGAGAACTACTTGCAACTGTTTCTCTTCCCTGGGAAAGCTGGAGACGTCCCGGTCAGGTGTCAACGACCCACGTCTCAGCGGGGATCATAGTAAAGCCTTACTTTGATCCATTAATTCTCCTGGAAGAATTTGTTTTCTAAAGTTTTATTTTGAAAGTCAGTCTGTGCGCTCGACCGTTGGTCCCTGCCGAGGGAGGCGAGTTCCTCGTATCGTGAATCAGCACACTCACGCTGAAGTCCAACTGGACGGCCACTGGACAAACCCATCCACGTGTGTGTCCACAAACTTCTCCACTCTTGTCTCCAAGAGACGAACCTCCAACAGGTAACGAGCCGTGGTGTGTTTGAGCGTGCGGGAGCCCAGCAGTCTGCTCGTGTGGGGGAAACGGTGTCACCCAGTCTGGTTCAAAGTAAACAACTTTAGCTTAACTTAGCTCCAGAACTCCTTCCTCCTATTTCTTATTTTTCATAAGCTATTAATCTGTCAAGTAATGTGCCAACAGTTAAGTTTTAATTGTCTGTTTGTTTTAATTTGAATTCTTGTCAACGTAGTTATTAAATCAGAGCTAATATCGATACAAATGTTTAATGTAATTCTTGTGATAGTTTCAATAAAAGGTCTATTTTTTTGGTAGACCAACA
The DNA here is from genome assembly GCA_038048925.1 of Garcialebias charrua. Taxonomy (NCBI): domain Eukaryota; kingdom Metazoa; phylum Chordata; class Actinopteri; order Cyprinodontiformes; family Rivulidae; genus Garcialebias; species Garcialebias charrua. Next base: position 36,863 of record JBBPBX010012604.1, read on the forward strand.
TAAATTGAAGTCTAAGCGTGAAATTACATTTCTGATTAATCACAGTAAAAACAATTTAGTATCGGAAAAAGGAAGAACTCGCACTTTGGTGGCAGTTTGTGCAAGATTAAAGTCTGCTAAACTGCGCATCCAATAATGGTGGCTCAGTAAGTGTTTAAATACCTTACGATACATCATTATTATTCAATTACACATGCCTTGACTCACATATGAGCTTAAGTGACACCCCATTCCTAATCCATAGGGTTCAATATGACGTTGTTCCACCCTTTGCAGCTAGAACAACTTCAACTCTTCTGGAAGGCTGTCCACAAGGTTTACGAGTGTGTTCATGGGGATGTTTGACCATTCTTCCAGAAGCACATTTGTGAGGTCACATACTGATGTTAGACGAGAAAGCCTGGCTCTCAGTTTCTGCTCTAATTTATCCCAAAGGTGTTCTATCAGGTTGAGGTCAGGACTCTGTACAGGCCAGTCAAGTTCATCCACACCAGACTCTGCCATCCATGTCTTCATGGACCTTGCTTTGTGCACTGGTGCACAGTCCTGTTAGAAGAGGAAGGGGCCAGCTCCAAATTGTTCCCACAAAGTTGGGAGCATGGAATCGTCCAAGATGTCTTGGTATGCTGAAGCAGTCAGAGTTCCTTTCACTGGAACTAAGGGGCCAAGGCCAGCTCTTGAAAAACAACCCCACACCATGATCCCCACTCCACCAAACTTTACACTTGGCACCAGTGACGGCTGGTATCAGTGGGCTAGGAGGGCTAAGCCCTCCCTCCTGGCATTTACAATAAATATTTTAAAATAAACAACTTCAAAATAACAACTTCAAAATTAGTACATTTTAGAAATAATGTCACATTTTGTTAAATTTACAACAAAACTGGTGTCAAACCACCTGGGAAAAATCCCAGGGTCGTTCCAAAGGGCTAAATTCTGACAGCCCCGTCTTGTCACTGTTCCTTCATGGTTCAGAATGATTGACAGACATCTTGCCACGCCCCTTCGTATTGCGGCTCATTGGGGCTAATTCTGTTCAGCCCAGGGTCCGCCCACAGCCACAGGATTCAACCAACACAGAAATGTCAGCTATTCACCCGCTTTGATTGGATAGTCAACGTGTGACGTCACACCCGCGGCGCGGAAGTTGATAGTCGGTTCGTGCTGGCCAGAGGCTCTGGGGCTGGCCATTAAAATACAGTAAGCTTTTTCGCTAATTTTTTTTTAGAATCTAAGTAGGTTTTTACAGTTTTGCAATGGTCCAAACTTGCTGTGTTATTGGATGTAATGTCCGGTCACACGACCTGAAAGGTAGAAAGAGAGAAAACGGACTTTGTTTACTGTTTGCTGCACCGCAGTGAAGTTGGTTTCAAGTTGGACGTTGGATATTCAAGCTCCGTGTCAGCGTGTCTTCAGCGCTGCGTTGCTCCGTCCAACTTCAAACTAACTTTACCGCGGTGTTTGCTGCTGCAAACAACGCGAAGTAGGAGCTCATGTGTTTAAAGGTTCAGTATGCAGTTTCTGTAGAACTGCAGCAGTTAGAAATATTTTCAACAGGCAAAGCATTCTGATCCCTCCCCCTCAGAGCCATATGTGGCTCTGCCCCCTTGTGGTCTGTTGAATTTCAAATTCAAGCTCTGTTTTTATTGGCTGATTCAAATTCAAGCTCTGTTTTTATTGGCTGGTTACAAACTCTGTTTTTATTGGCTGGAAAATGGCGGGTCACCTTTTCTTTTTAGAAATGCTTATTTACCACCTGGAGAAGCAAGGGGACAATATTTTTTTTTATTTTTTTTCAGAGATTACCTGGCTAACATCAGTCTGTCAGGAGGTAGTGACAGAGTGAAGAAATATGTTCATAAAAAAAGCTACATACTGCAGCTTTAAGAAGAATGGCCTGATTCAGCAGTGACACATCATGGTACAACTTTCTGCATGTCCCAAAATAACTGCTAGTTTGTTCCACACAATCTGGTGAGTTTTGTTATATTATTTATAGATAATTATTGTTTGAATTGATTGTTTGAATTTATTTTGTTTTAAGAAGGAGCAAATATGATTTTTTTTCATCTGCTACCTTTCATTTTATATCTTGTTTTTTTTCCCTTTCATATGTCTGTAAATTGTCTTTGTGTTTAAAAAAACCTCAAAATTTCAAAGGTTCAACTAACATTTTTAATTTTAATTTAATTTATTCATTTTATAATTTTATAATACATTAATGTGTCCTGTTCAGCATTTTTGCCATCTTTTTATTGTCTCACACAAAACTCTGTCTAATATCAGACAAGATCATAACAGAAGCTGTGACCTCAAATTATTACCTGGGGATATTAAATATTTATTATCAATTATTAATATAATATTAAAGACAGTGTAATAACAAATCAGGATTTTTGGTGAGTAAAATGTTGCTATATTCCTAAATAATATTGCAGTTTTATCAGGTTATTTTTGATGCTTTTTTATGTGTGTCGCAGCTGTACCTGTAGTAGAAGTTTATAGCCATAAAATAGTTATTGAGGCTTGGATTGATTCAGACGGAGCACTACTGAAGGCCTAGGTGTGAAATGCACTGCCCGCCACTGATATATACTATTTTGGAGTTATAGCCCCCCCTTTTGGAAAGTCCACGAGCCGCCACTGCTTGGCACAATGAAGTCAGACAAGTACAGTTCTCCTGGCAACTGCCAAACCCAGACTTGTCCATCAGATTGCCAGATAGAGAAGCGTGATTCTTCACTCCAGAGAACGCGCCTCCACTGCTCTAGAGTCCAGGGGCGGCGTGCTTTACACCACTGCATCCAACGCTTTGCATTGCACTTGGTGATGTATGGCTTGGATGCAGCTGCTCGACCATGGAAACCCATTCCATGAAGCTCTCTGCGCACTGTTCTTGAGTTCATCTGAAGGCCACATGAAGTTTGGAGGTCTGTAGTGATTGACTCTGCAGAAAGTTGGTGACCTCTTCGCACTATGCGCTTCAGCATCCGATGACCCCGCTCCGCCAGTTTACGTGGCCTATCACTTCATGGCTGAGTTGGTGTCATTCCCAAACACGTCCATTTTCTTATAATACAGCTGATAGTTGACTGTGGAAGATTTAGGAGTGAGGAAAGTTCATGACTGGATTTGTTGCATAGGTGGCATCCTATCAGTTCCACGCTGGAATTCACTGAGCTCCCGAGAGCGACCCATTCTTTCACAAATGTTTGTAAAAACTGTATGCACGCCTAGGTGCGTCATTTTATACACCTGTGACCATGGAAGTGATTGGAACACCTGACTCCAATAATTTGGATGGGTGAGCAAATACTTTTGGCAATGTAGTGCATGACCGTTTTCGTTCATTCTGACTGAAAAAAAAAGAGCAGTACCAATTTCAGCCACTTGATGGCAGAAGAGTAGTAGTAATAGCAGTAAGACATACCGTTGTAACACATAATAGGTAGGGATGCACAGATCCACATTTTTTAAAAATTCTGATCCGATCCCGATACTTAAATCTGGATATCAGCCAATACCGATCCCGTTACGATATCATTATCATCATTGATTTTATATGAGGCTGTAATAATCTCCTCTAAAGTACAATGTGTACACATACTGTATATGCATGCATGTCCAAAAAGGCAACTTGAGGTAAGTTTTATTAATGTCGGATAAGTTTCAAAGTTACAATTAAATTCTGCAAACACAAAACGTTTATTTCCTAGCTTTAAAGTAGATATTAAAGTGATTAATTTAAGTGATTGTTTAATTTTAAACAATTTTAATTTTAATTTGATTGTCATTCCCAAACATGTCCATTTTCTTATAATACAGCTGACAGTTGACTGTGGAAGATTTAGGGGCGAGGAAAGTTCATGACTGGATTTGTTGCATAGGTGGCATCCTATCAGTTCCACGCTGTTTATAATTATGTTTTTCCACTACATTAGGGCTTAGTGTATTACTAGTTGATGTTTCTCTTAGTTAATTCTAGATGTTATTACTGTTTTTCTCTTGCATTTGTTGTTGGATGTAACTGGGACCCCGTGTACATAATCTCGTTTTCATCACATGTACCACATGCGGTGCAAATGACAATAAAGACTCTCTGACTCTGATCTGACTCTCTGATACTGTATATATATATATATATACTGTATATATACACAATATATATATATNNTATATAATTATTATTTTTATTTTTTTAAATAAGGGGGTGAAAATTTTCTTCTTCTTTCTGCACTCTTTTCATTCAATGTTTTCTTTTTGATTACCGTATTTTCCGGCCTATAAGTCACACCTTTTTGCCTAATTTGTATTTCCTGCGACTTATAGGGCAAAGTGACATATTTAGGGATTTTTTCCCATATTTTTTAGACCAATTTTTGGCTGAGATATGACCGTTTCCATTCATTCTGACGAAAAAAATTGCGCAGTGCCACTTTCGGCCGCTAGGGGCACAGTACCACTTTCGGCCGCTAGGGTCCACCGACCGTTCCCAGCTCATGTGTCCAACGGCAGCCTCCTCTGGTCGGACTCGCTCTGTCGCAGCACGGCCTCCTGCTCTCTGGAGGTATGAACTACTGTTAGCTCAGTGTTTGTTTGTAAAATATCTCAAGAACCACAGGACAGATTTGGATGAAACTTACAGAAAGTAATCACTGGATGGACATTTACAACCTATTAACTGTAGGAGATGTTTGAGCTAAAGTTCGATTTATTTATAATTTATTTTCGCAGCGCGCGCGCACTTTTGGAAGACCGTCAAAGCGAAACAATTTAAAGACCGTGTAAAGTGAATTTCAACATTTTCTTCAATAAACATTATAAATGTCGTAATTGTAATCTTGTAAATGAGTAAAAAGTCTCAAAATTGTAGCTCAATTAATTTTGGAGTTATAGATCAAACTGTGTATAAACATATTTCTCTTTCAGGATTTTTTAGGCGTGGTTTAAATGTGACCGCGTTTCGTCACGCGGTCACAAGCCCCACCCCCTGCAGCTCCAGCCGTATAAATGCGTTCTTCGGTGGAGCCGTTCACTCGCTACCGACCGTCTCCCTCCAGTACTCTAAAACCCAGGCGTGCTGCTGGAGCGACCACATGCCACCTGCACCTCCGCGCACCTCCGCCCCCCCCCGCGCGCGCGCGTGTGTGTGTGTGTGAGAGGCGATCCGCGTGAAGCTGAAATCCTGCCACGCGCGCCCCCCCCGCGCTGAAATCCTGCCACGCGCGCCCCCCCCGCGCGCGCGCGTGTGTGTGTGTGAGAGGCGATCCGCGTGAAGCTGAAATCCTGCCACGCGCGCCATGAAACGCTGTGACTCTGCTGACACAGATGAGAGAACTTATCAACGTGATTACTCTTTATTTTAATCACCAACACAGACCCCACATGCGATGTGACCGGGTCGGACCGCGAGTCCGCTCATCTTCTAAAATAGCGCTGATTATAACAGCGGAGTTATGTGTCCTCAACTTTAAAAACATAACCAGAGTTGTTAGTGCACTAAAAACAGCGTAGCTCTTGGAAAAAGAAGCTGCTGGAAGCCAGAACTCAGATAAAAACGGAGCAGGTGGATCTCTGCTTCCCTATGCCTCCCCACACAGCTCAGCTCTGAAGGGGGCATGGACACGGCGCAGTACTGCGCTGAAACCACGCCCACGCACTGACACGCCCCTAGCGTTCCAGGGCAAGGCAAAATCATGTTTTTTCATGATTTTTGACACTTAATTTTATAAGGAAAACAATGTTTTTAATCAGTCAGATTTATATGGGTGATTAATAACACATATTTATGCCATGTGACAAACTAAAAACACAAATTTAATTTCACTTTACACGGTCTTTAAATCCAGCTGATTTGAACATTACGTAAATGTTTAAAGGAAAAGTTAAGCTCAGAAAAACTTTTGTTATAATGTCAGCAAACATATACTGTATATTTTTACAAGGTGTATATCTTGTTAAATTTTAACGAAATGAAGCGTATCCGTTCACTGCGCGTGCACGCTTCGCAGCACCGACGTAGCAAAACAATTTTTTTAAATTCAGCTGATTTGACCGGTACGTGCATTTATTAAGGAAAAGTTCAGCTCAGACACATCTTTGCTAGAATTTTCAGCAAACAAATAATTGTTTTTAAGTGTTAATCTTGTTAAAGTCCTACCGTGCATGCTCCTGTGGCCATTTCCGGGTTATCACCGCTAACGCATAACATACGCGACGCGTCCGCGGTGACGCATAATAGATGCGACTTATAGGGCGAAGCAATATATTCATGGATTTTTCCACTTTATTGGACATAATTGGACTGATGCGACTTATAGGGCGGTGCGACTTATAGGCCGGAAAGTACAGTAATTTGTTTTCTTTTGTCTCTTTTAAATGAACAAATAAATTAATTAAATAAAATATTAAATAGCTGTACATCTGCTAAGTTCATGGCATGAACCAACACAGACATGTTCCTGTTTTTAGTATTTTACATTGGTTTAAAATGTAGCTGTTTATGTTTCGGTATTTTAATACAATTTTCTTGTAATTTTTAATTCATATGCCTTTTTATAGCCCTGTGAAGGACTTGCGACCCATCCAGGGTGTATCCCGCCCCTCGCACTGTGATTGCTGGACATGGGCACCGGCGACACCCGTGACCCAAAATGGAAGAAGCGGGTAAAAGATAATGGGTGGGTGGATGCTTTTTTATGATTGTCTACTGTTGTACAGTACTGATAAATATCTCCTGGAGGGCAAACTATATCTTGGCAAGCTGCGAAATCCTTCATTTTCTACAACTGATAGTGGTTGGTAATTAATTACGATGAAGTTTAGCAACTTCTCGGTGAACATTTGAGCTCCTGGGCTTCAGAGGTGTGTTTTTCTTGTTCAGTCCGGGGCGGGCAGCCTGATTTAAGTCAGCTGCTCTCAGCCTGTCCCTCCTCAGAGATGGGCAGACTGAGTGGATCAGATTGGACGCGGCTGGCTGAGGTTGGGCTGTCTGTTTCGGTTCAGCGAGAAAAGCATCCTGCTGAAGCCACGGAGCTCGAATGTCCAACATAAAACTAACTTGACCGCGGTTTAATGTGGCGCTATGGCTCTGCAGACATTGCACGTTGCCGTCTTGTAGTGTTTAGTGTAAAATATTTCGACACAGCGGTCATGTCACGATAAAAAGTTGGCTCGCTGTTAGCTACAGTGCTACTGCACATTGTAGCTGGCTGCAAACTATGAAATGGATTTCCTGAATGTGAGGCGGGTCTTGTTACTCTGGGTTCATGAGACACGCCTCCGTTCAGGAAATCCATTCCATAGTTTGAAACCAACGTGCAGAGCAGCCGGCAGGGAATCACATGAGAAGTTTCATCAGACACACAGACATACATCATGGATCAGAAATAGAGGCAGGTTGGATAGGAAAAATCTGATACGTAAATTATGATGGTATCGGAGGCCAATACCGATACCGGATCGGCCCCATCCCTAGTAATAGGTAAACATGGCTATAATGCAAATTCAAAAATGTTCAAGGCAAAAACAACTGGACTTTCTTTATTATACTTTGTTTTTTTCCCCTGAACTTTTTTACATTTACCATGTCCTGGATGACTGAGAATCTTCACCAGTTATCAATGACACAATTGGCTCGCCACAGTCCACCCACCTTGATTCTGCTCATTGCTTGGACCGACCGTCAAACCAGCTGCATCGCCCAAGCAAAATGCAACCAATTTGACCATTTAAGTATATGTATTAAGCAAACAGACTGAGACACACCTTTATTATAATTTTGAGCAAACAAATAATTGTTAAGTGTTACCGTATTTTCCGGTCTATAAGTCGCACCTTTTTGCCTAATTTGCATGCCCTGTGACTAATAGAGAGTGAGACTTGTTTATGGATTTCCCCCCATATTTTTAGACCAATTTTTGGCTCAGATATGACCGTTTTTCATTTTGACAAAAAATGGTGCAGTACCACTTTTGTCCGCTAGGGTACACCAACCGTTCCCACCTCATGTGTCCGACGGCAGCCTCCTCTGGTCGGACTGACTCTGTCGCAGCCCGGCCTCCTGCTCTGGAGGTATGAACTACTGTTAGCTCAGTGTTTGTTAGCAATGGGTACTATTTATCTACGGTAAATAAGTCATGAACTACAGGACAGATTTTTATCAAACTTACAGAAAGTAATCACTACATGGACATTTACAAACTGTTACCTGTATGAGACATTTGAGATAAAATTCAATGTTTTAGCTTCGTAAATGTGCAGCTGTTAGCTCGTTGTTTTTCCGGGTACTATTTATCTAAATAACTCATGAACTACAGAACAGATTTTTATCAAACTTACAGAAAGTCATCACTACATGGACAATTACAAACTGTTAGCTGTAAGAGACATTTGAGATAAAATTCGATTTATTTATAATTTATTTTCGCAGCGCACGCGACTGGAAGACGTCAAAGCAAAACAATTTAAATCTAGCAGATTTGACCATTTTGTGAATTTATTAAGGAACAGTTAAGCTCAGGAACACTTGTGCTATAATGTCAGCTAACATTTTTTTAAAAAGCGTTTACAGTATTTTGCTAAATTTTAAAGAAAATTCTGCGGTCCCACACGGGCAGGTGCGCGTAGCAAAACTATTTTTTAAATCCAGCTGATTTGACAATTGCGTTCATTTATTAAGGAAAAGTTCAGCTAAGACACATCTTTGCTATAATTTTTAGCAAACAAATAATTGTTTTTACCTTGTTAATCTTGTAAAGTCCTTCTGTGCGCGCTTGCTCCTGTGGCCGCCATTTTCAGCAGGGCAAATGACGCGCTGACGAATAATAGATGCGACTTGAATAGAGGTGCGACACGTTTATGGATTTTTCCAATTTATTGCCAATAATTGGACAAAGCGACTTATAGAAAGGTGAGACTTATCAGGCGGAAAATACGGTAAGCTTGGCCGCGGGAGCATGCACGGGAGAACTTAAACAAGAATTTAAAGGGATTGTGACATGATTTTGTAAATTTGAATATTTGTCAGAACATATATATCTTATATCATTGAGCTCTGGTCGTTTTTGCATAATAAATTATAAATATATTAAATTTTTATTCCAAGTTATGGTAGTTTTTTTCTCTGGGATACGCCCCTAAAAATCTGCGCATTTCCGCAAAATGTCATCTTGACGTGACAACGGGAAGGCACGCTCCAACGTGCATTTAAATAATAATGGCGGAGCATGTCCTATCGCGTCTGAGATATCATTTTGAGACAGTAAATCTTCCAAAACTCTCATTAATAAACACTCCCTGAATAAAAAAATTACAGATGTTACCTGATGGCGCAGACATACAGGTAACCCCCGACCTACGACCCCATCGACCTGCGAACCACGGGACTTACGAACATATCATATTTAATAAAAATATGAATTAAAAAAAAAAAAAAAAAAATTTTTTTTTTTTTTTTTTTTTTGTGTTTAAATGTTCTTAATTTCATGTGTACATCACTTTGTTGCAGCTCTGGTTGTTTTAAAGGCTTTATAAATAATAATTATGATAAAAAAGATCATTTCTGATCATTTTTGAGCAATTTTTGAGCAATTTTGGGAAACAGGAAGTAGGTCTTCAGTTTACACGGTCACAAATTAATGTAGAACACCGGACGCTATTTAAGGTTCAGTCACTGGGGTCTCCGGTCACAAATTAATGTAGAACACCGGCGGACGCCATCTTAGGTTAGCTGCCGAGAGCTGGACGAAGACTGGTGACCAGGATGGCTTCATATGGATTAATTACTAGCTGGAAACGTCTCTGTGAACTTTGTGGATGTCTCAGGCAGGAGCGGATTTATCGCCGATCGTGCCAGGCCGCCGTGCGAACACCTCCAGCCGGCCTGGCTACACCTCCGGCCTGGCTAGCTCCAGAGCTAACACTGGAGCTAACACGGGAGCCGGCCTTTTGAACACTGGTGACCAGGATCGCATCATGTGGATTAATTACTAGCTGGAATAGCTCTGTGGACGTCTCAGGCTGGAGCAGCGGCTGGAGCAGCAGAAGCTGCAGATTGATCGCGCCGCCGCTCCAACACTAGCTCATGGCTTGGCTAGCAGAAGCTAGCCAGCTAGCTAACACAGGCCTGGAGCAGCTGCGGTGGCGCGCTGCTCGGCCCGACAACAATCAACGCATGGCAACCTAAGATGTCGGCTTTGACCATCTCAAAGTAAGAAAATATATTTTTATTTATTCTGTAAATGTGAATAGCAATGTTTAACATTACAGTACACTACTTTACATGCTTAAATGTGTGCGCGCGCTCCGTTAGCATGATAAATAAAGGTTGAATGAATGAATGAATGAATAATTTTTTTTTTTAAATATAATTTTCACCCCCTACCTACGAACGGATCGAGCTGCGAACCGTTCTCAGGTCCCGATCTCGTTCGTAACACGGGGGTTCCCTGTAATCTAAAAATGCATACATAGCAACATGTTTGCTCCGGGCTCTCGGCTAATATTTTTTAGAAGCTATCTTGGCTAACAAGAGTCCCTGACACCGGTCACGTCTGAGATATATCATTTTAAGACAGTAAATCTTCCAAAACTCTCATTAATAAACCCTCCCCGAATAAAAAGAAACGAGATGTTACCTGATGGCGCAGACATAATTTAAAAATACATACATAGCAACGTGTTTGCTCCGGGCTCTCGGCTAATGTTTGTTAGCTGCTATCTCGGCTTATTACCGGTCGCGTCAGCGATATATCATTTTAAGACAGTAAATCATCCAAAACTCTCATTAATATCCCTCCCCGAATAAAAAGAAACTACAGATGTTACCTGATCGCGCAGACATAATTTAAAAATACATCATTAGCAACGTGTTTGCTCCGGGCTCTCGGCTAATGTTTGTTAGCTGCTATCTCGGCTTATTACCGGTCGCGTCAGCGATATATCATTTTAAGACAGTAAATCTTCCAAAACTCTCATTAATAAACCCTCCCCGAATAGAAAGAAACGAGATGTTACCTGATGGCGCAGACATAATTTAAAAATACATACATAGCAACGTGGCCTGTATCGCGGCTATTGTGTTAGCTATCTGATTCGGCTAGCTTGTTAGCAGCGAACAAACATAATCTGCCGTGATAATTGGCTTTATACACTCAAAGTGTATAAAGTAAAACAACATGAACTCACGTAAAATAAATAGTTTATAATCTAAAACACTACACACCTCCGATTATGTTTACACAAAGACTTACTCATCTCCTGGACAGTCTTCCGATGGTCCCTGCGTTGTTTCGACATGGTAGCTCCTGGGACTTTCTTCTGTAGATTTTCTTTTAAAAATAGTAGGAATAGCATCCGGTTTTAAAAGTCTTCTGAATCTTACTGGTAATCCTAAAGATTCTTTTATACCAGGTGCTGAAAACAATCGGCAGTGAAATGGTCGCTGCAGACATACGACTCCTGGAACCCACCGGTCCTTGTCTGGTCCATTCTTGACAAAGTTTGTCATCTTTTGGAAATTTGTGAAGGCTCACTTGTTCACTGCTGATATTAGAACACACAAATGCGCTACAACGTGACGGCATTTTTCAAGTTACACAAATAAAAGAGGCGATCCTTCAGGAAATGAATTGTATGGCAAGCAGTTAACACACCTAACAAACGGGCAAGGCTCTGCCTTCTGCCCGTTGTCACGTCACACTGATGACGTATTGCGGAATGCGCGGAATTTTAGGGGCGTATCCCAGCAAGTACCAGAGAAAAAATTAGCATAATTTAGAATAAAAATTTAATATATTTATAATTTATTATGCAAAAACGACCAGAGCTCAATGATATAAGATATATATGTTCTGACAAATATTCAAATTTACAAAATCATGTCACAATACCTTTAACCGGATTAACATTGTTTGCTCTAAAGGTGTGTCTCAGTCTAACTTTTGCTTGATAAATGCACTTTGACAGTCAAATCAGCTGTATTTCAAAACCTGATTTGCAGATGAAAGCACGCACATAGGGATGAGCCACTGTTCATTTCTTTGAAATTTAACAAGATAAACACCTAAAACAATTATTTGTTTGCTCGGAATTATAGCAAAGGTGTGTCTCAGTTGAACTTTTACTTAATAAATGCACTTTAATGGTCAAAGAAGCTGCATTTTGTCGGGGCGGTGCAGCTGGTTTGACTTGATCCAAACAGCAAGCAGAACAAAGGTCGGGGGAATATGGCAGGCTGATTGTGTTATTAATAGCTGGTGAAGATTCTCAGTCATCCAAGACATGGTGAATTCTAAAAAGTTCAAAAGAAAAACAAAAAAGTATAAAGTACAATAAATAAAGTCCAGTTGTTTTTGTCTTGAACTTTTTGAATTTGACATTATAGCCACGTTTACCTATTACATGATCATACCTGCAAACTCAGAAGGGATGAAAAAGGTGACAAACGTTGCGCCAAGCCCCCCCCCGGAGAGATTTTGTAATTTTATTAACATGCTTCAGGTAAAAGTCATTTACTAACTTAATTTAATGAGAACATAAATAGGAAAGATTGTGTCAACCAAAAAATTAACAAACAACAACAGCAGCAAGCCAAATACAGCAGAACATTTTAGCACTTTGAGATTTTCATTAATGAAAAGTGCGTTATAAATTAAATTCATTATTATTATTAACAGTAAAAACTCATTTCTTAAATGTTTTGCCAGAAAATTTTGAATAAAGTAGATGCCATTTCCTTTTTTTCTGGTGTATTTTAACAAGTTGTTAAACATCTATGTTCACCTACATGTAAACACTTGATTCAATAACTATTTTAGAGACATCTAACAAAATAAAGTCAGGTCCTGTGGACAGATTAAAAAATTGTTTAAATTATTATTGATCATGAATCAGGATATTTTAGAGACACCTCATTCAACTAGTTCATATAGACATCATCCTGTTTTTAAACTCACTCCTGTGGCTAAGATAATGAAATTAATGTGACAATTTATCACAGTGACTTTAGGGGTGCAACTGACTTTTAATTTGTTAATTTTTATTTAGTTTTATTGGTAACACAACATGCCATTTTACTAAACAATAATGACACTCAACTGCATGTATAAAAATATTAACTTTACCCAATGAACAGGTGACATTTTAATAACCAACAGTAAATTTAGGAGGGGCTTTTTACAGTTTTCTGATTTAGTGATAGACTCAGAACAGCATCACTGATTTGAACTATTTTACTTTCCAGACAATGTGTTACCTGGGCTCTTTCTCATCTACAGCATAAAGAAAAATTTGCTCTTTAACGACTTTTGACTTTAGGAAAAAATACATTTATTAACATATCCCAATATAATTAGGACATACACTAAAAAGATGATAGTCAAAAAATAAAAAGAGGCGTTCAAAACAGAGCAGAGACTGACATTATGTTTTCTCACTTTGAAACGGAACAAATGGTTTAATGAAGAGACTTACTGCTGCTGTTAGTTTACGACTCGGTCATGTTTACGTTGGTTCTCCTGTGTAGTGTCGTCACTTTTCAAAGCACATGTCGCGCTCGCGCAGTTTTTTTTTTTTTTTTATGAAGCGTGGTGGAGCTCCCACACTAGAGGACTTGGCTCTGCGTCAGTCATTTGTAAAACACCGCCTCTAATCTGTTTTCGCCTCCCCACTCGCTCTGTTGAACCAGAGCCCTGAACTCGCGCTTACTTGGCTGCGGCCATAGATGTCCCGCCCACTATAGTCTGTCTTGAGACTGATTGGGTAAATCTCGCGCTCCAACAAAGATGTTTTATTGTCGACAAGATGTCTCACTGCGTCTTGAAATCCAGTCAGTGGGAAATGATGCATTCTGATGCAGTCACGGGTCTGACCCCCCCCCCCTCTTCCTCAAAAACAAAAACTCATCGGATCTACACGAATCACGTAAATGATATATTTTGCTTTGAAAACGGCGATTTTCGCCGAAAGGTGACTAGTTTGCAGGTATGATGATACATTGGCATGCCACACTGCTACTACTACTCTGCTGCCACCAAGTGGCTGAAAATGGTACTGTTCTTTTCTTTTTCAGTCGGAATGAATGAAAACGGTCATATCTCAACCAAAAATTGGTTTATAAATATGGAAAAAAATCCATAAATATATCGCTTAGGCCTATAAGTCGCAGGGCATGTAAGTTATGCAAAAAGTAAAAAATAAAAAACAACTTATAGGCTGAAAAATACGGTAAGGGGGCAGGTTGATGAAAAGAGTTGGGTTTTCAGACCCGTTTTGAACAGTCAGAGAAATGTGATGTTTCGTAGTTCAGAAGAGGAGCAGCGCGACTGAATGCCCTGCGTGTATGTGAAAGAATACTCCACTTGTAATGAATTCAAACAGCTTTTGTTTTTAAAACCCAAACAGATACATACGTGTGATGCCAGAGCTTGAAGAGGTGGGCTCGTACGTAAGACAGAGAGCAGGGAGGATACTGCTTCACCATCTCCAGATACTCCTCAGCCATTTCCCACACCGGGGGGCTGCGGCCCTCAAACAGTGCAGGGTTGTGGAGGTTCCCCTCTGGGATCAACACAAGACACAAATCATCATCTGAAGCCCCAAGTACCTCTGCTCTGTTTCTGCATGGGACCGTGCTCGGACCTGCACTCATGACTCCCTGCACTCCTGTCTCCTGGATGCAGCGCAACACATCACTCAGGTGCTGGATGTTGCCGTTTGCAAACACGGGAATATTTACCACCTCCCTGGAACGAAACCAGCCCAGAAAAACAGAACCAGCAAAGAAATACCATTATGGATTATCTTTGGACTTTGTTCTTGTACCAGCAAAAACAAAAGGAGTGGGTTAGTGATGAAACTCACTGCACTGCTTTGATGTGCTCCCAGCTAGCGATGCCCGTCATGGGACCTTTCTTATCTTTGGTCCGGCCGTGCACGGTCAGCAGCTGGAGAAGTTCAACAAAGCAACAGGGTACACTTCACCTGGTTATTTGAAGGTAGTTGGTGGACACAAACCTTCAGTGCTGTGAAAACTAATCCTAATCCTCCAACAGATTTCTGCTTTGTTATTTTCTCAGAATAAAATCGAACTAATGTGCTCAATAGTCAAAGCCACAACACAAAATGCAGTTTGTAAATAATGACTTATTTACAATTTTTTCCTCAGTGAGCTCCCACCTGACAGCCAGCTTTTTCCAGCATTTGAGCATATTGAACCGTCTTTTCAATCTCCTCGAAGACCCGGATCTTACATGTGACCGGCACCGAGAGCCTTTCGTTGGCTAACCTGACTGACAAACAAGTAGAAAAGACAGGTTTTTAAAACTTAGTAAACAAAACGAGGTACATACAATAATATATTAAAAGTTTTTTTAACATACAGTATTTTATGTGTAGCTTTTTAAGAGTGTTTTGTAAGAGATTGGTCCCGTTTCTGTAGAACCAAACTACTGGGCCTTTGTTTTGTGGTGCAAAACAAAAGTTAATTACAGACTTACTCATCTTTTCTAATAACGCCCATTCATCCTGGAGGAAGACTCCATAGTGTCCTTAAAACACAACCACATCTGCTTGGTTAGTTTTTTTTTTAAATCCAAGTTTGGAAACAGATTTGCATGAAGTGAGAGTTTGTAATGTTCTGTGCATGTACCTCTCTTTGCTATCATCTGCGGACAGCCCAGGTTCAGGTCAACAGCATCACAGTAATCCTGGGCCAGGAGAGCAGCTTGGAGGAACACCTCTGGGTCGTTGGCACAAAACTGACAGAGATGAAGACGCATTAAATGATATCTGACATTACACAAGAAACTCTTTGGATTAATGTCAGATGCAGTTTCACGTTACCCTGGAAGATAAAAACTATGTCAAGTAGGCCTGTCATGATAATACATTTTGCTGGGCGATTAATTGTCTCACAAATTATTGCGATAAATGATAATATTGTTTGAAAACGGTAATTATTGTCAAATTTAAGAAGAAATGTTGGTTAATTTTTGAGTGTAGTACCTTTTTTGACCACTGGATGGCAGTATAAGACTGTTTGAACTGAAGGATGGATAGTGAGGGAGCAGCAGCATGTCTCTTTATGAAAAATGGGAGGGAGGCCCCTTGACGTGATTTGGGCTGTCTTTCCTTCTTGTTAGTCAGTTCTCAAAATGGTAGACACTCGGTGTGGTTTGAGCTCTTTAGCATTTGTCACACAAAGCTTTTCATTAAAAAATCAGTAAACAAGTTCTCAGCTTCTTTTTGCAGAAAAAAAATAACTTTTTACATGAAGGCACGGGTTTCAACCATGAATTTTTGAGCTTCGACAAGATGGAGGTTTATTCCCTGAGGTCGGCCTGTTAGCTTAGCTTGTAGTTTAGCTTCTCAGTTTAGCTTCTTTTAATTATCCAAAAATGTGATTTTGGATGGTTAAAACAGATTTTAAAGAGAAAGGGAGGGGTCAGTGAAGATCACCGGAGTTGAGCCTTTTGTCATCCAGTGTCTTTGGTAGAAACATGAAGAAATGATAAAGTTGATCATTTTCATTTATCATGCGATTAATTGATTTATTGTTTATTGCAACAGATCAAGTGTCAACACCTGTGTGACACTTCATCCTGTGTAGGCCCTAGGACTGTAAAGTCCTGTTCCCAGTGTGTATGTGTGTGTGTGTATAATAATAATAATAATGTCTATTCCTGTCATCTGCGTATGTTTCCCATACACAGACGAAATTCGTCTCTGCATTTAACCCAACCACCTACCAGGTGGTGCAGTGAGCAGCCCGAAAGCGCCCGGGGAGCTGGAGAAATAGGTGTGCACTCATAGACACCCCAAGCTGGGTAGTGGCCGGGGCGCGAACCCGCGACCTTCGGGTCCGTAGTCAAAAGCCCTGCCACTAGACCATCTTGGCTCCTTT
>JBBPBX010012605.1:0-17309 GCA_038048925.1 Garcialebias charrua
CAGTGGTATCCTGGCCGTCATTATCTAAACTGACTTCTACTGTGGTATAATTTTATTTATAAATGTATCCTAGGCCTGCAGCCTCATTATCTATAGTGTAATGTCACTAAGATATTATGGTCATAGCCTATGCTCCCAGGTTTTCTTTTTTTTTCTCGGTATACCCTTAGTTTGCACACAACTTAGAAAAATGTCCTTTTCCTACTCTGCTCCATCTTCCTGGAATAACTCCAGCAAGAACTGAAATTGTCCAATTTGATCCTTCCAGGACATTTTAGACACATTTAAAGAAAATGGGAAAATAATCTTTTGAAACCTGTTTTCGTTTTCAGATTTGGTCCGTTGTAAATTTCAAGATAATGTTTTTAATTATTTTATACAACTAATGTCATGTGTCTGTGTTGCAGGTCTTGCTTGTAAATGAGACTACCAGTCTCAGTGGGATTCGTTCTCTAAATAAAAGTAAATAAAATAAAATATTATTAATTTTATTATTTGCTTGTTGACATTCAGTTAAGGGGACTTGCATTACTTTAAACATGCTTGCAGTGTAACATGGCAATTTATACATTGAAAAACTAAACTCCAGCAACAAACTATCAACCATGCAGGTTTTGAGTTTTAAAACATAAAGTACAAAATTTAACATGACGTTTAAATACATTTATTAAAATAAAATGCCAATACAACCCCATAAGGGTTACCTAATCTCAACAGCTTCATTGCAGTTTTTCATAACACAGAAACAAATGAACTGTTTTCTAACTTACACCTACAGTCACCTGCAAAAGAGTCATATAGCACATGTAAAGATAAAACAACCACCACAATGAGTGCCCTTAAAAAAAGAAAAATGTGATATTCCAGAGGCAGAATGCTGATATTTAGATGAAAGCAGCAGAAACAGCAGAGTGTGTGCTTGGTGTTTCCCCTGCATAAGTTGTGGTGGCAATTTATGCTCACATAAAGATATTACCGTATTTTCCGCTGTACACGTCGCACCGCCCTATAAGTCGCATCAGTCCAAATATGTCTAATAAAGTGGGAAAAAAATAAGTTGCTTCGCTGTGTTCGTCGCATCTATTATACGTCACTGCTGACGCGTCGCATTTGTTGCACATCACTGCTGACAACACAGAAATTGTATTTATTTATTAACCTTTGTGTAACCAGGCAAATCCCACTGAGATCACAGATCTATTTTGCAAGGGAGGCCTGGGCCTGAAGGCAGCCTAACATGCATGTTTTTGGTTTGTTGGAGAAAACCAGAGTACCCGGAGTAAACCCACGCAAGCACGAGAAAAACATGCAAACTCTATACAGAAAGGCCCCAGGTCCAACTGGGGATTGAACCCGGGACCTTCTTGCTGTGAGGCAACAGTGCTAACCACTGAGCCATCGTGCTGCCAAATGAGCAAATGTGGGCCGAACCCGAAAATGTGGGCTAGTGTGCCAAAAATCGATTGGCTGCCAAACGGTAGCTGCAGGAGCGTGCATGGGTGGACTTTAACAAGAATTTAAAAAGATTAACACTTAAAAACAATTATTTGTTTGCTCGAAATTATAGTAAAGGTGTGTCTCAGTTTAACTTTTCCTTAAAAAATGCACTTTGACGGTCAAATCAGCTGCATTTCAAAAGCCGATACAAATAGGAGCGGGAGCACACAGAGGGACGACACTGTGCATTTCTTCGAAATTTAACAAGATAACCACTTAAAAACAATTATTTGCTTGTTCAACATTATAGTAAAGGTGTGTCTCAGTTGAACTTTTACTTAATAAATGCACTTCAGTGGTCAAATTAGCTGCGTTTCGCCAGGACAGCGTAGCTGATTTGACGATTGCTCCAGACATGATGCCGGAACTGAACGAAGGTGGCAGTCTTTGGAAAGTCGATTTATTATTTAGTAACCTTTATTTAACCAGGTAAATCCCATTGAAATCACAGATTTCCTTTGCAAGGGAGGCCTGGGCCTGAAGGCAGCCTAAGGTTGTTTTCACACCTGATAGTCTGGTAGACTTGGTTTGATTGAGTGGAGGTCGGTCTCTGCGACACAGTCCTGGACTGGTTCAAATCTTTCCTCTCCAATAGGCTGGAATGTGTTAGTCTTGGCAACGCCACGTCCCAGACAGTTTGTGTCTCCTGTGGTGTCCCTCAGGGGTCGGTTCTGGGGCCCCTGCTGTTTTCCCTTTACATGCTGCCTTTAGGTCAAATTATTAATCAGTTCAACATTTCTTTTCACTGTTATGCCGACGATACACAGCTTTACATCAGGACTGGAGCATCCTCATCTTCCACCTTGTCATCTCCATCTTCACTCACTGCCCTCTCTGCCTGCCTGGAGGCAATTAGGGCATGGATGAATCAGAACTTTCTTCAATTAAACTGCTCCAAGACTGAGGCCATACTGATTGGCACCCCTCACCAGGTACAAACATCTCCTATAACAAGACTTTCCTTTTCTGGACAAGACATCCCCCTCTCCACCTCTGTTACTAATCTTGGAATAAAAATGGACTCCAATCTTACATTTGAGAATCACATTAAGCATCTGTTTAAAACTTGCTTCTTCCATCTTCGAAACATCTCCAGACTTCGCCCATCCCTAACTTTTTCCGATGCTGAGAAGCTCGTCCATGCTTTTGTCTCCTCCAGGCTCGACTACTGCAACTCCCTGTTTATTGGAATCCCTGGCAAAAACCTTCAGAAACTTCAATATATTCAAAACAGTGCAGCAAGGATCTTGTTGAGAGTTCGTAAATTTGAACATATTACGCCAATTCTCCATAACCTTCATTGGCTTCCTGTTGCCTACAGAATTCAGTACAAAACTGCTCTCATTACACATCAATGCTTACACGGAACTTCACCAGATTATCTGAAGGATATTCTCATTCCATACTCATCCACCCGTTCGCTGCGGTCACAGAACAGCAATCTCCTTCACATTCCGAGAACCAAATTAAGGACCATGGGAGACCGGGCTTTCAGTGTGGCTGCCCCCCGCCTGTGGAACTCTCTTCCTGACTGTCTAAGAGCCCCACAGTCTGTGGTTGACTTTAAGAGCGACTTGAAGACCTTTCTTTTCGACCAAGCATACTCTACCTCCTCATGATTCTACTTTTGATCTTAGCTGATATTGTTATTGATTTTAAATGTTTTATTATTTGTTTTATTGTCTGTTTTATTGTCATTTAATTCTGTTGCTCCTTGTAGCACTTTGAGATTTTCATTAATGAAAAGTGCGTTATAAATTGAATTCATTATTATTATTATTATTATTGGGGACCAATATTCAGAACATTGTTCACATTCAAACTGCACTGTCAGTCGAGCCAACCTGTTCTCCCCCTTGCCTGTGGTGGTGCTGCACCAAGGACTACTGAAGGAAACAACACAAAAACCTCTGAAGAAGACACTTCTTCTTCTTCTTTTTCTTCCGGAAATAAAAACAGAAACGGAGTGGTGTCAAATTTTAGCGGTTTTAGGATTTCTGTTTTGTCAGTTTTCAACAATGGACTGAGCAGAAGATGAGGCAGAAGACAATGGAGAATGTTGTTCTATTTCGTATAAGCTCCGCCCTTTAGAGCCGTCGCTAATGGGTTAAAGGCGCTTATACTCATAGAATCTGGGGTTACAATACGTAATTTTTCCACACAAGGCAGCTGATGGCATCATATAAGGCGAGAAATGCACATTTGTTTGCCCTGTGTTGTAGGCCACTTCCTGCTTTTGGAGCGGTCTCCGGTTTGCTCGCATTCAACTGCATTCAAATCACGCCAGAGTTCACTTCAACCGAACCAAGACCTAAGTCTTTAGGTGACCCAGAGTTTGCTTTTTTTTGGGTCCATATCAGAGTTCAATTGCACATTCACACTTTTCCAAATGGCTTTCTAGTCAAATGGACTAGAGTTTGATTAAAGTGGACTAAACAGGGCTGGTGTGAATGCAGCCTATATGCATGTTTCTGGTCTGTGGGAGGAAACCGGAGTACCTGGAGAAAATTCACGCAAGCGCAAGAAGAACATGCAAACTTCACACAGAAAGACCCCAGGTCCAACCGGGGATTGACTCAGGACCTTCTTGCTGTGAGACAACAATACTAACAACTGAGCTATCGTGCTGCTGATTGTGTCATTAATAGCCACTTTTACACATGACACATCATGCCACACTACTTGAGTGCCACCTAGCGGATGAAAATGGTAGTGTTCAATATTTTCAATGTCAGAATGAATGAAAACAGTCATATCTCTGCCAAAAATTGGGTTATAAATATGGGGGGGGACATAAATAAGTCGCTTCTATGTATAAGTCGCAGGGCATGCAAATTATGCAAACAACTGCAGCTTATAGGCTGTAAATTATGGTAATGAAAATAATCACAAATATATAATAAAGTATTACATAGTTTGTGAAAATAGAAAACAAACAAAAATAAACGTTATAAATATATATGACTTTATAAAGCAAAATCAAACATGGTTCAAACCAAAACAAAGGAATAGCACTGCAAAGAGTGCATAAAGATTAGTAATAGGTGCTCAGATAAATGTATTAAATATGCAGAAATGTGCATAAAGATTAGTAATAGGTGCTCAGATAAATGTATTAAATATGCAGAAATGTGCATAAAGATTAGTAATAGGTGCTCAGATAAATGTATTAAATCTGCAGATGTATGCATAAAGATTAGTAATAGGTGCTCAGATAAATGTATTAAATCTGCAGAAATATGCATAAAGATTAGTAATAGGTGCTCAGATAAATGTATTAAATCTGCAGAAATATGCATAAAGATTAGTAATAGGTGCTCAGATAAATGTATTAAATCTGCAGAAATATGCATAAAGATTAGTAATAGGTGTTCTGATAAATGTATTAAATATGCAGAAATATGCATAAAGATTAGTAATAGGTGCTCAGATAAATGTATTAAATCTGCAGAAATATGCATAAAGATTAGTAATAGGTGCTCAGATAAACGTATTAAATCAGAAACAACAACAAATCTCTGCTTTGATACACTAAGACTCAAACTGTAACCAACTCTTTTTTTAAAGCTTAAAACATACACAGAAAGAGACTGGATGTCACATTGACAAACAGATTTGAATTCAGGGAAATTTGAAAAAATCTATAAAAATGTTTAATGTGCTGCAGTGAAGTTTTATTCTTTATCATAAAAAACGGGGATCTTGTTGCTAAAGTGTAAAAATGTTTATAATCATTTGGTGGTTTGGCAGATTGTCTAAAGGCCATCTACGCTTCTTGAATGTGATTTATTAACTTGTTTTCTCACAAATATTACTAGTTTCGATTCAAAATAAAATACAAGCTACTTTTCAAGCAATGGAAAGTTCAATTTGTTTTGATGAAGGGATGGAAGGGATGTGACTTCAGAGCACGTGCCTCCGTTTGCTTGCAAATATGAGCACAGCGACCTGCAAGAAATGAAGCAGCAAAATGAAGGTCAAATGAAGGTTTACATGCAGCAAAACACATTACATGTGATGGCACTGCTGAATGTTGGTAACTGTGTGCAAAACATTTATTTAGTGTTTTAATAAAGCAAAAACACATTGCAAAGCAGACACGCAAAGTTACTATAATCAGAGGCCAACTCTTTTTTTTTTTTTTACATGAAAACATGTAAACAGCATGTTCCACTGTAAGCCAAGTGAGTGTTTGTGTGTGAAGTTTCCAGAGAGAAGAGTGGGCTGACTCAAAATGAGAGTTTAAGGTTTCCTCTACCGGCTGGTGCGACACAAGAAGAGTGGAAAACTGGTTTTACACACAAACACACACATGCACTAATGCAAGTGCAGCATTTTACAAAACAGTATCAAAACACACACACACAATAATGAAAATATATTCTATAAACAACAGTTGCAAACATGCTGCACATGACACAAGCTTTTTGGTGGCTCTTAACGAAACCTTTGTTAGGACGGTGAGATAATCTTTCTTCAGTGAGGCGACAATCAACAGTCAGAACAAACTAGTTTTTAAGTAGGTATGCAGAAACAAGCAGGGCCTGTGTAAACAATATGCCAACCACAAGAGGTCAAATGTCAACATGTACAAGTATGTGAATGAAAAAAAAACTAACAAAACACCAAGAGCTTACTGTTTTACATTTAAAAAACATACTAACATTTACTGTGTAGGTAGATTGTAGAGTCAGTAATGTTAAAAATAGGTCAGGTTTATTTTTTTTATTTTTTTCATAAATGTGCTTTGGTGACTTGGTGAAAGATGCTAACTTTAAAGCTTAGCTGAAAATGTGCAATACAGAAAACTAGTTAAACTGTTGGCAAATTGTAATTAGTTATTGATTGTAAATTGTGTTTTGCCTTATTACTGGCCTCTAGGGACAAAACAAATACATATAACATTTAAGAACCATCTAATTCATATTGTGACAACCCACTTCAATAAACAACTGTATTCAGTGTATCGTGAGAGCGCAGACGTGTAAGATTTGCTGCAGATAAACTGAGTTGTGCAGGTTGCGTAAAAGCTTGAGTTGGAGTTTTAATACATTTTATTGTTGTGAAAATGCAATATTATTTCACTGAAATCAGGCAGTTCATGCACACAGCTCTCCACTCATGCAAATGTCACTGATACAAATAAAAAATAAATAAAGTACAGAAAAAGTTTTTTTTAATTTTTTTAAAGGTTTCACATGTCAAAGAATGGGTGGCACAGTGGCGCAGTTGGTAGAGAAGGTCAGCGAGAAGGTCGCCGGATCGAATCTCGCATCTGGGGGCCTTTCTGGGCGGAGTTTGCATGTTGTCTCCGTGCATGCGTTCAGTTTCCTCCCACAGGCCAAAGACACGCATGTTAGGCTGATTGGTACTTCATTGTCCCTAGGTGTGAGTGAGAGAGTGAATGATTGTTTGTCTTGTTTGTCTCTATGTGTCCCTGCGATGGACTGGAGACCTGTCCAGGGTGTACCCCGCCTCTCACACAGTGACTGATGGATATGCACACCATGACCCCTGTGACCTGAAAAGGAAGAAGCAGGTAAAGATGATGGATGAATGGATATCAAAGAATTACATCACTAATATTTAGTATTTAAACATACAGTATACGTATGTAATGCAGTAAATTATGTGGATATGCAGTAGTTGAATTCAAAACTCTCCACATAAATATAGAATCAGCAAGATAGAAAATGCAGCAACTTTCAAGTGCGACTAAACACAGGCTGAGAAAGTACCTCTTCCCCCTGAAGCAGTTTGAAAATCTCCCTGAAAATGGGCGTGTCGAGAGACAAGGAGGGGTGGAGGTAGAGTTGTGCTTTTGTTCACGCCTCCACCAGCAACAACCTAAAACAAATTAAACCTCTAGCCAACAACATACACCAAGCAACAACAAAGTATAAACATGTAGATGTATTTATCTATTCCACCCATTCCATCCAAAACCAAAGGCTTACAAAAATGGATAAAAAATGAAAAGTAAAACCGTTTGTCAGGAGTGAAATGTGGCACTTCCATATAAGGTATGAATGCTGCAGGACCTTCTCATCTCTGCAGGGGATTGGCTCTGCTTGAACCACCTTTGTGATGTCAGAGTGAGAAAACGTGTCACAGTGAGAATCCTAGACCAATAAGAAAATTAAGCTGCAATACCTATGTTCAACCCATAGATGTTGCCATAAACACGTTTTTAGACCGGGGTTTAGTTCCTCTTTCAGAACAAAGCAGATTACTGCAAGAAAGAGGAATACCTCCCTCTGGTGCATGAATTATGAAAGCCTGAATAAAAATTTGTTTTTTTATTATTATTATTGTTATTATTATTATTATTATTATTATTATATTATTATTATTATTATTATGACATGAGAATAACAAACATTCCTTTTTCTTCAAATGTAAGATTTTTGTTTTTCTGTTTTACATCCCTTTACACTCCTACACTGAATGTTTTGAACTAACGTTAAAGAATTCGTCTCACCACTGTGAAACAGTGCACGTGTCTGTTGGTGTGTGGGAGGACACGAAAAAAGGACAGAAAAGGTTGTGGCCTTAAAGGTGTGAAATAATGTGTTGCTTTTATTTCCCTTGACTGCTTTTAATAATACACATGACACGTTCACACCAAAACATAATGTGTTGTCAACCTGCAGTAACGTGAAATAAACCTGCAGAAGTGCTCGCATGCAAAGACAGCAGTCACTTTTTTAGTTACAGACACACATCGATCCAGGCTCATTACATGGAGCATTCTCCCTCTTCATGTCTTCTGCATTCTCTCAAATTGTGTATTTTGGATTAATTGTATATTTAAAACATGTACAGAAGCTTTTTGGAGTCAGATGAGTTTCTTCCGCTTTATGCGTATGGTGATGTGTTATATTGTGTGTGAAGCTGCTCTGAAGACATGAACATGAGAATCAGACCATCATAGTTCCTTTTTTCCAATTATGGATCTATTCTAGCTAAGCAAATTAGTATTTTGTAACGTTACAGCAAACTAATCAATACGTCAATAGGTTTGACGTTAGATAGGTGAACTGATGAAATCAGATATTGAAAACGGTCACAGTGGAGATTGTTTTTAGAGTGTGCAAATCTCACTGGCTTGACAGAGGACTAT
The DNA here is from genome assembly GCA_038048925.1 of Garcialebias charrua. Taxonomy (NCBI): domain Eukaryota; kingdom Metazoa; phylum Chordata; class Actinopteri; order Cyprinodontiformes; family Rivulidae; genus Garcialebias; species Garcialebias charrua. The sequence goes on from JBBPBX010012605.1 coordinate 8,621, forward strand.
TCAACACGATAAATATTTTCAGTAAATCATTTATCTTGAAAATGCATAAATAAGATGTAATATTTTAGTGTGTCTGTAGAGGAATCCAAAAATTCAGCAATTGTAATTAGGATATTAAATTTAATTTACTTCTAACAGACTTTTTTTTAATTTTTTTACTAATTATAATATTAAATTTAATGGTTATTTCAAAAAGGGACAGCGTACAGTGTACAAGTGTGATGATACTTCAATATATCTCACATTACAGCAGCATTCAACAGCTAAGTTGAACCCCTCTAAGGTGCATTTACTGAGCATTTAGCATTAAAACATGCATCAGTCCATAATGTTTCTTCGTGTGTTTGTGGGATTTCAACTTCAAAAAATTATTTCAAAACATTGAACACAGCACCCACATTCAAGCATAAGGTATTTGTGTGGGAAACCAAAATGCATTCATAAGCCAACCTGTTGTTTTTATATAAATAAGGGCAGACATGCAAACTTTGATTTTATTTTATTTTGCGAAAAATATAGGAAGTAACTACATTAAAATTATGTAAATCTTAAACTTTGGTGTAGTATACACGTACTTTGGAGGATAGATCAAGTTTATTTCATATTCTGTAATAAATGTTTACCTCAGACGTCTCACGGAGATGCTAAGACCCTAAGAACCTGCAGTAATGAAATAAGTTTGATGACTTTGAATGAGCTTTGAGCTTTGCAATTTAATTTGGAAAATTGTTATGCCATATTACATTGTAATTGTGACAATGAAATTATAATATCCATTCATTTTTCTCATTCAATTCAAATGATAAAAATACTCAATAGCACATCTACTTGTCTTTAATGTAATAAAAATCAGATTTTTCTGCATTAGCATGAACATTTAATGTCTGGCCCAATCAAAATGTTGCCTTTAAATGTCAAGTTGAGCAAAAAATGAATGTACTTACAACACAATCTGTGCCCTCATTTACTCATTCATACAGCACTCTAGATCTATTCAAAGAATAATCAGTATCACATTCGTACCCCGATGGGACACACATTGGAGGCAATGGGGGATTCAGTGTCTTGTCCAGGGACACTTCAGTATGTGACTGCTGGTGGAATCTAACCCCTCAACTCTTGCATTGGAGGACGACTGCTCTAACCACTCAGCCACAGTCGCCCAAAGTAAAACGCCCAACTAAACAAAGATTGTTTCGGTTCACACAAGGCTAAAGAGTTTGAGTATCCAAGTATAGAGTCTGCTTGAGGTTTGAACACTGGTGTCTAAAACTTTAGTCGGTAGATCATGAAGACAAGTTGGGTCGCAAGTCTGTTACCAGACATTCCCAGTTCATCCTCACTACTAATTTTTGATTTACCAGCTTTGTCTGGCAGTCTCCTTCATCACCAGATCCAACTCACCACCAGGTGATGATCAGTTGACAGCTCTGTCTCTTTACCCGAGTGTCTAAACATAAGGCCAAAGGTCTGCCAGTACAGTGTAGTGATATAGCAACCTCATGTCCGTATGGGATGTGGGCCTCTCTGCACCTCTCTGGAACTCTCAGTGTTACACCTTCTTGAAGCCTTCAAGGAGACGAGTAAACACTATTTTGGTTAACAATTATTATGAATTAATGGACACTAATTAATCAGATTGAACTTTCTCTTTAATGTGTGTTAATTCAGAATTGATCTACAGTATATTTTTGTCATTTTTAATGATGATCTGTTACTTGCATGACTGTGACCTTCTGCTGGTTTTATTTCTGCAAAAGCAAGCAGACTCTGTCGCTAAGGCAGAAGTCAGGGTAAGAGCTGTTCTCTTCCTTCTCTTGTTTTGTCTTCAAGCTAGACTCAACAGGACAGTCCACCTGGTCGTTTATGTAAACAGTTTTCCTGTTGTCCGTCAAGAGTCTTTCTGCCTATGGAATTAAACTTCCATCTTTTATTTTGTTAAAACCAGCCAATAGTTATTAAGGAGGTGGGTCAGATCCCGCCTCCCTATAAATGGGCACTTCCTGCATTTGTTTTTAGAGTTTCGAGGAGAACGAACTGACAACTTGCTTCCCTCTGGAAAGCTGGAGACGGCCCGGTCATGTGTCAACGACCCACGTCTCAGCTGGGATCATAGTAAAGCCTTACTTTGATCCATTCACTCCTTTCTGAAGAATTTGTTTTCTAAAGTTTTATTTTGAAAGTTCAACCAGTGCGATTGGAGTCTGTTCCTGCCGGTGAAAGCGTGCTCCCGCTCGTCTGACCCAGTCATACACGCACAAAGTCATCTGGACGCTCACTGGACAACACAGTCCGTTAGTGTCCACAAACTTCTCAGTCCTCACCTCGCAAGACGTCTCGTCACCAGGTAAAGAGGCGTTGTTTGTATGCTGCACGTGTCGGAAGTACAGCTAAGATCCGTATGGGAAAGCTTGCCACCCTGGTTGGTTCAAAGTAAACAACTTTAGTTAACTTAGCTCCAGTACTCCTTCCTCCTATTTCTTATTTTTCATAAGCATTTAATCTGTCAAGTAATGTGCCAACAGAAAGGTCCAACTGTCTGTTTGTTTTTAATTTGAATTCTTGTCAACGTAGTTATTAAATCAGAGCTAATATCGATACAAATGTTTAATGTAATTTTGTGATAGTTTCAATAAAAGGTCTATTTTTTTGGTAGACCAATATAAATTGAAGTCTCCTGTGAAATTACATTTCTTGTCTAATCACAGTAAAAACAATTTAGTATCGGAAAAAGGAAGAACTCGCGCATTTGGTGGCAGTTTGTGCAAGATTAAAGTCTGCTAAACTGCGCATCTACAATAATGCCAGACTCAGTAAGTGTTTAAATACCTTACCAACCGCATTATTCTATTACAACAGTTACAAAATCCCTCATTGATTTCTGAACTAAGGTGACGAGGTACCAAGTACATATGGCCTACCATTTTCCTAGACATAATGTCTGTCATGGAGAGTCCATGCCTCACACAGAAGTCCAATAAAGAAACACCATGATAGTCCAGATCAGGAAGGCAATCCTTCAAAATCTCTTCTTTTTTTTTTCAAGTAACTTGAAGTTCCCCAGAAGAACAAAAAGGAAAAGGAAAAAGTCCAGCTCCTCTTCAAGAGTTGTGTACGTGAAGGTGAGCTCAACTATAGGCTCTTTCACAAATTGACCACAATGACCAGTCCAGCTTAATGCTGCCTTTGGCCAGTCATAAATCCCCAACAGAGTCCCACATATACATGAGTTTTCAGAATATAAACATGCAGAACCAAAAGAGGCATGGAGCAGAATTAAACTTCATTGACATTGAGTGCAAGACATTAAAGCCACATCCTGACCAAACGCGTTTTCAACTGCAGGAGCGTCCAGTTTACATGCAAAGTCAATGGGGGACGCGCCTCCAGCCGCGTCTTGGCGTCGGGCGTCACGTCACGTGCGTGTTGAGCGTGCTGGAAAAGCGTTTTCCGTGCACGTGAACCCGCTTCAGCCTCCAAGCACGCGTTGATCATTGCTGAAGTTTTCGCCGTTCAAACGTTCAAACGCCGTTCAACTCTGGTTGATCAGGGAGAGTCGGGGGGGAGGAGAGAGGGGGAGAGTCCCTATGTGACGCGGAAACGAGGGGGCGGGGGTATTGCGCAACTATGTGTAGTGGACATGACCATGTCCACTTTAATACACCTTTGTACTTTTGAACTGTTCCAGAGATGACCTTTACTGACCTCTCAGTAAAGAAAGACATTTTACTACAAATCATTTCCATTAGTTGTAATCTGAGAACATAGTCACCAAAAGAGACTATTTCTATCTTTGATTTTAGGCTGATGTGATCAAAAGAATAACTTTTGTCATTTTCATGATGTGTGCTTTTAAGCTGTGTTATTCTGTAAGAGTTAAACGGTGTTCACTGCTGTGTTAAAGTTGAAGTCTCGGGTCAGAGAGACCCGACTGTTTTGTTTAGAAATAAGAAGACAGTTAATCCGTTGTTTTTCAGGAGAAGGGCTCCAGTTTCTCTGTCTTTTCCTAAACAATTTCCCTCTGCTGCTGGCTGTAACCTTGGGTCGTGATAACACAAGTGAACTGCTCGACTGGTCCGTGGACCAATGAAAAAGACACAAGTCTCATCTCTCATCTCATGATCTTTTTAAGTTCTAAGTTTTGCTGAAACGCTTCAGAGTTTGCTGGGAGCTTCAAAGAGATGTGAACTTTCCCAAAGAGCTGGGGTACGTTTGGTCAAGAGCTAACGACCTTCGTCTTCAGCTAAGGACTAAATAACATGCTGTTATGAGTCCACTTCGAACGAGCGTAAGCTCAAAACTTTGTTTATTCCTTCCTGGAATAAGTTTATCTTGAAGTCAGAGGCCTGAAGCTGACGCATTTTCTGATGGTCGATGCGGAACCCAGGAGACGTTGAAAACGTAAACGAATAACCTGCTCAGAGGTATTGGTTCCCACAAGGACCCGTGCATCTGAAAAGCTACAAGGTCTTCTCTCTTACCGGGCTGTCGTCAAAAGGTAAAGAGCTGTTTACAAACGTACCTGGATTTTAGCAGAAGTCGGATGAGAAGTGTCACTTTGGTAACATGCTCACGATAATTTCCTTTAAACCATCTTCCTCCTATTCTTTTCCCTCTCAATCTAAGCTGGAAACTATTTAAGCTAAAGAGCCCTCAGACTAAATATGTTTAACATCCAATATTGAAGTCTGTTGTGTTAAATTTAAGTGTGCTGACGTATTAAATTGAAAGAAAGTGAAATCATGTCAATCAAGTGTAATGGTGTTAATTTAGTGATTTATCTTAAATAAATGGTAGTGTCTTTGGCATACCAACTAAGTTAACGTCTCTGTCACTTAATGGCTTTGTTTATTTATCCATCATAAAGATCACAGAAATATTGGGTAAACTGAAAAAGAAAAGAATCCGTGAAATTACTATTCAATCTGAATAAGTAGATTAATTAAGGATAAAGAGGTCAGCTTAATACTGACCCCTGTTAAAATCCTTTAGTTACATCTGGGTGACACTATATGTGTTTAAAGACACAATATATGGTCTCCCTCATGTTTCCTTCATATGTGACGTATTGTTTGTGGGACACAGAAAAAACCCGCGGAGTCGTGTACTATGGAAGAGAAACTCATTGTAGCTGTGTGTTCGCGACAAGTCCTTCACGACCAGTCAAGTCTGCTCTACAGAGACAGAAATAAAAAGCTCCTCGCCTGGCGGAGTGCAGTGAGGAACTCGGTGTACCGGTAAGCTCCTCCCACACACCCCGCCGCCACACCGCCGCAGCTTCTCGTTCTGGTCAGGACACCACTGGGTCCAGTGCGTCCACTTGCGTGCGTGACAAGCCTTTTTGCCATTGAAAAGCTGTTTGGTCAGGACGTGGCATAAGTATGTGCGAGAGGAAAATAGTTCCTACACGGCCCCTCATACATAAGTGTGGGTTGGATACCCCCCTTGTATTATCAAAACATGATGAATGAACTCAGTTTAGCGATTTTCTTTGTGGTTAACAAATTATTTAAACTAAATTCAAAGTTGCTGTCATCATCAATCTTCACTTGGTAATAAATCTGCTGTTGATTAATTCTACAACTGGGTGGTCGCACAGGTCACATATTCCTTTGTCACATTACAGAGCCACAAAGCCTGCTTCCTTTTTAACACGTTGACCGTTTTGGCTCTGTTAGAATCAAGAATCAAGAAGGTTTATTAAAATTGCATCAATTTTCACCAATTACAACGTAAATATGTAGTTGCAGCATCCAGGAGATAAGAATGAGTGCAAAAAGCTGCAGCAAAACAAAGCACATGACATGTTTTCAACACACGATATGTTTATCAACACATGATATGTTTATCAACACATGATATACTTATAGCGCGGCCAGGCCCAATCTGTCCCCAGATGAAGGTCAAAAAGCAGGAAAACAGGCAGAAACACGGGGATTCACAGCATTGATATTAAAAAAAGATGAATCACATTTTGTCTTCAAGACACCGCGTGATCCAGTAAAAACCATATCAAAGAGCACATTTAGTTACAATAACAAAGGAGATACGGCAGGCAAGGAGAAAGAGTCCATGAGTAATTTCAGACAAACACAGAGTTCAGCAGATGTGCAGCTGGGTGTTATCTGAAGCTTCACAGAAATCTCTGGGGAGGGGGAGGGGGGGGGCTCTTCAGCTCCACACTCCAGGAGAATGGATTCCCACAGCCTGCTTTTCAAGGACATGTGCAGAAGCCAGATAATGTTCTTGTTTGTTATCCAATAGACCACAGTGTTCTTTTCCACTGCCGCCTCCAAGTCTGTGGTGCTGTTTCACGGCCGAAAGAAATCCAAATATGTGGTTCTGCTCTGCCCCGCTTCATGAACTTCCACCTGTCCCTTGATTGATCCGGGGTGGCTGCAAACAAGTCCCAAAACGGACAGCAGGTGCACGGTGGTCCACCACTGCACCAATCGTGCGATTGAGCTCATACAACAGCTGGGATGAGGAGCTCACGGCCCGGTTCAGAGAATTTTGCTGATCAGGCAGTGCCGACAGCGCTCTGATAGCCGCCGAAGCCTCCCTCAGCTTCCGATAACAAACAACTCCGCTTACGCCAAAAAACAGAGCAGTTGCTACCAATAATCCAATAATCCACAAATCCTCCACGTCCTCCACACTCAGAACGGACAGACACATGGGCTGCCACTGACCCCACGAGTCCAGCACGTATCCAGCCGCGTGTGTGTCGGAGGGACAGACAGCTTCTCCTGGCACGGTCCGCTTCGTGGAAAAAATCTTATCCATTGAAGAAACAGCCCAATTGATTAATTCCATATTGGTTCGAGTGAGCGCTGAAGGGTCACAGACGAGACGAAAAGCAAGCAGGGAGTAGGAAAAACTTAGGGAGGGAAGAGCAGAAAGATATGCGACTTGCCTTGCCGAGTGCCGGAAGTAGTAGTTACTATCTCCCTTTGCGGCACATAAGTAATTCCGTGGTGCACTGGCTTCAACTCTCCTCAATCTGTTTAGAAATCCGACTACAGCAGCCAGACGGGGTCTAAGTCATGGCTTGAGGTGTTTTGTGAAAGAGACTTCCACTAGTTGATATATCAACCTCGTGCGTAACATCTGGCTTCTTTACCTCCAGTTAACGCAGATGGAGATAATGTGGCACATGACTTAAAATGAGAAATATCAAAATACTGTAGACAGGACTGAAGCCTTCCCTTCTGAGATAAATGGGAACAACAGAAATGCTATTTATGAATACAGGAGGGGTTGAATAAATTTTATTTAATTTTTTCAGCTTTTTTTCCTTTATGTCACTTAAGAACAGTTCAGTGATTGTACTTACAGAAAGTTCAGTCTGTGTCTGCTTATGTGTTGTAACATATTAAATCATATCATATTGTGTCTTGTTTTATCTCATTACACAAAGCGACAGCTTTGGCCTGATGGTAAGGAGAATATATGTACTCCTGTATACAGTATCATAGCAAACAATTTCAAGTGGTGCTAATTACAATAAAGACAGCAGTACAGTATAACATAACATAAGATCAAGGTATCATATCTGTTATTTATTTCCTAAGCAATTATGAAATACAGCAAGGATTGTGAATATGTTTGCCAGGCAATTTTTTAAAGTCAAAGTCTGCACAGGCTGAACACCCATAAACATTTCTTTAAAAAAAATTGTTTGCTTTACAACTGAGGAACAATATACCGAGCAGCTTCCCCTTCTTGGTTTTGCTGATTGATTCCAAACGTCGTACATACACGTCTGCCTTTTTACAACTGACTGTGCTCTGTAGATTCAAAGTGTAAACATAAAGCAGACTTTTATGTTTCATGTTTTATTTTATTTACCATCTCTGTGTTCGGTGGATTGTTTTGCACTATTAGTGACTGGCATGTATCTTAGATCTTTTAGTGTACCACTTGGCGTTCATTTAGCCTATATCTTAGTTTATATCTCAGATCCTTATTTACTGTTTCTTTTTACACTTTATATTTTTGCTATTGTTGGATGTAACTGGGACCCTGTGTACAAAATTTTGTTCCACCTCATGTACCACATGTGATACGAATGACAATAACGAAACTCTGACTCTGACTCTCTCTGACTCTGACTCAGTATGTTTCATGATAGTTTTCAAATTATTCATAATATATACAAAAAGTTGCTCTCAGGAAAACATTTAAAAGATGGTCATGGGGAAAAAATCTTTTCTTTTTGAATACCACAAACATGATTGAGATAATATCTTTTTGACTTGAGAGGTTGTAAGTTAAAGCTCTGAAGCTGCAACAAAAACCATACAAGACTATTTCAAACATAAAAACTTTGACTTTATATACTTTTTTGTACCTTTTATTTATTCACATATTAGGTTTTTTTTTTGTGCTACCTTTTGACACTTTGTGTTTTCGAATAGACATGACTGATCAGATAAGATGAAAACTTTCAGGAGGGTGCACTACCTGGTTGCATGTGGAAGTCTTTACTTTTCATCACTGCTTACGCTGGAGTTCCTTGTGTTTTTGAGCCGAGTTTGTCTACCCACAGAGTGTGTGTGAGTGATGTGGTAAAACACACTCTCACACACACTCCTACACACTTACATACAGTAACACCGTGCACCTGGCTGCAGCTTCACAAAAGTTTATCAGTGAGCCAATCTAGTGGAAACCAAGAACACAGGTG
>JBBPBX010012605.1:35923-49676 GCA_038048925.1 Garcialebias charrua
TTCCTTCCTTCATTCATTCATTTCATTCATTCATTCATTCATAAGTAGCTGACTTTTCCAAAGATGGTTCAGTGACTTGAAACTAGGCCATTCTGACAAATCTAGCAACTCTAGTAGATACTCTGAATTCTGTACAGGACTGGTCTCTCTACAAACACCAACCGAAGAGATCCTGTTTCTTTTAAACAAATGTCAATGCTCACCTGAACTGAGACTGATCCAATAGGCTTTAATGAAACAAATCTCTCAGCGACAAAATACAATTCCCATGACATTTCAGAGAACAGAGGCTGTATATTTAGAAAACCTTGCCACAGAAAGCTTATACCGTAAAATGTAAAGGTTTGGTGTGTGAAATATGTCGACATCTAGAGGCACAAAATGAAAATTTCAGCCAAAAGAATCCCCTCAATCTTACAATAATAATTTAACACATTACTATAATAGCACTTTGAGATTTTCAAAGTGCGTATCATAAAAGTGCGTTATAAATTGAATTTTATTATTATTAATAATGAAAACATTGTTTTGAATTATATGTTACACTTCTGTTCATTGATCATTGGGACTAAGAATTCAAATAACACAAAGACATTGGCCCTCATGCACGAACCGTTCGTACGCACAGATTTGTTCTTAAACTGTGCGTACGAGTGATTTAGGATCATTTGTGGCATCCAACAATGTTTTCGTATCCTAGGATTTTTTTCAGATACGAACAAAATTTACGTGTGGTCCCGACCTGTCGTATATTTTACGAGGAGTCGGTCTGCTGTCATCCAGACGGCCTTTTCTCCACTAATAACTTTATATTTCGTTATTTAGAAAATATTTTGAGTTTAAAAACAATTAAATGCAACCACACATATTGGTTTAATTAAAGCGGCTTCAACACCCCCCCCCCACGTCCACCACCTTGCGCCACCCGCGCGTGGCCCCCCGCGCCACTCATGTCGACCACCGTGTGCCACGCAACGCGCCCCCCCGCGCCACCACGCCACGCCCCCCCGCGCCACTCATGTCGACCACCGTGTGCCACGCAACGCGCCCCCCCGCGCCACCACGCCACGCGCCACTGTCGTGCCACCCCGTGCCACTGTCGGCACACACACACACACACACACACATACACAGCGCCGCTGCAGAGACAGGGGAGAAAAAAGCGAAACCAGCTTATTCGTTTCATGTCATTTTTAATATAAACTGCCTGTTGACTGTGGGCGCTCACTGATGTCATCTGTATTCTGTGTGGGTCTGCGCTCAGATCCGGGGCTGACACTATGATCAAAGGCGAGTCAATTTTAATTCGCCAAACGCGTTTGTGTGTTTTCTGACGCATAAAAGCCGGAATGAATGGACACTTCCTGCTCGCGGTGGCAGGAAACTATATCCTTATATGGTGTTTTGAGGGGTGGGAATTATGTAAATAACCTCCCGCGTGCACGAGCAGGTGAATAGAACAGGTGGGATTCATCATTATTTACACAGCTCATATACACACATTTCCTGACGATAGAAGACTTTGTTGGATCTGACGTGGCATGTTCGTACAAACGCTTCGTACGAACAAAAGTAGGATACATTTAGGATAAAAATACGAACATTTTCGTGCATGAGGGCCAATGAAACTAGTTTGACGTTAGTAACACAAGCCATTTGAAATGGTATTATGTTGGGAACCTGTCTCTCTGTTAAGGCAAGAGTTAATTAGACAAAACTTTTGCACGGGTGGAATAATGTCTCTGGATTTCAAAATATTTCATAGAATATATTTTATGACTATTAATATCAATATAAATTTCACTAAATGGTTATAAAGTTTTTGGAAAACTTTAACTGTATGAACGCGTCTAACACTAAAAAATAAATCTTCTGTTAGAATCAACTGTCTTGTTGTGTGTGTTGCAGGTAGCCCACTATGTATGGAATAAAACAGATTTTGACAATGTTGACCCTAAAACTACAGACTACCTCATGGGTAACTATTTCTCTTTTAAAATTTCTTTATCTTTCTTTGCACTCTTACTCATTTCTTCATTCATTCAACCTTTATTTATACAGGTTAGTCTCACTGAGCCACAAAAACCAGTCAGTAGGGAGTACAAGCCAGTGTATCTCTGGTTCTGGTCCCAAGCCTGAGTAAATGGTGAGGGTTGTGTCAGGGATGGCATCCGACATTAAAACACATTTGCTAAAACTATAATACAAGTTCATCAATGCGAAACCATACTGGATCGGTCAAGGCTCAAGCTAACAATGACCGCCACCGGTGCTGTTGACAAACAGGGTGCCGGCGGAAATTGTGCTACTGTTAGTTGAAGACCACGAGGAGGAAAACGTGACAGGAGACAGAGGGAGAAGAGGAAAGTCAAGAATGTAGGACTGAGAGAGAGTTGCAACTCTAAATGTGGGGACAATGACAGGTAAAGGTAGAGAGCTGGCTGACATGATGCAGAGAAGGAAAGTTTCATTCATTCATTCAACCTTTATTTAGACAGATAAATCACATTGATCCTCAAAGACTCATTTACAAGTGAGATTTGCTTAGACAGACAAAAAGTAGTGAAACTGGACATGTAAGAATTGGAGGCAAAACAATTCCTATTAAACCTTTTCTTCTTGGTTGAGAAGAACAACTCTAATATTAAAAAAACACCACATCGCATGTACAAGCACATAATGACATAGCCATTCTGCAGAGGTGTGGAGGGGGGAGATGACGAGAGCAGTGAGCAATGTCCAAGGACGCACTCGAGGACACTGTAAGAGTTTTGATAAGGATGGAATAATCAACAAGTTCCCTCTGGTGAGATCCATAAACATTCTCGAATGATGTCGGCAAATGGCCAAGGACAACACCTATGGGAATCCAAGAGTCCTGAAATAATGACACAATGTTTATTCAGCAGATTTCCTCAGGTTGATTATTTGGAAATTCCTCAATGGGAGGGGGCAGAGCATCAGATTACGTTCTTCAGGCAAATTCAGATAAGGTGGCCATCAAGGCCAGCTGGGAGAGCCAAATTCAGATAAACACACAGTTGTTTTGCAGACAGGCAGACCTTGAGCCTGTGTTGGCCCACTCGTGTTCCGAAATGTCCAAATTATGTGGCCACACCAAAAGAACGTGCCTGAGTAAAATCCCCGAGATCTGATCCATTCTGCCAAAAGCATTTGAATGTGGGTACTTGAGGCATGAACCAAGCTATCATAAGACAAGCAGCATGATTTGGTGCAATTTGCTGCCGACGACTTCCTTGTTTGTAGATAAACCTGTGACCAGCCAAATCCAAAAAGCAGGAACCATTTATCATAAATCCAATTATAAATGCATCCTTAAAATCCACAAATGGCAGCAGAGATATACACATCATCAAGTCTTCAAGTCGATGAGATATCCAGCTACGTGCGTGCAAACAGGGCAAATCAGCTCGCCTAAAGCCTGTCTTCTCTTTGAAGAAATGTTATCAATTGCATTGAGGGACCAACTGATCAAATAAAGTCCGTAATTATGGTGCGGAAAATATGTAAAAGAAACTCAAAAGCAGTTTCACAGACAGACAGAGCAGCAAAGCAAAGCGGGCAGGGAGATGAGGGGGAAAAGCGTCCGACCTCGGCAAGAGCAAGGTAGATGTTTTATGTGTCCAAGAGACCAAGTGGAAGGACAGCAAGGCTTGTAGAATTGGAGCAGGGTTCAAACTGTTTTACCATGGTGTGGATAGAAAGAGAAATGGAGTAGGGGTAGACATGAAGGAGGATTTGGCCAAAAATGTAGTAGAGGTGAAAAGTGTCAGATAGGGTGATGTACCTGAAGGTAGAAGTAGAAGGTCTAATACTAAATCTTGTCAGTGTTTTTGCTCCACAAGTTGGATGTGATGTGGAGGAGAAAGATAAGTTTTGGAAGGATCTGGATGAAGTGATAGAGAGTATTCCCAGGGAGAGAGAGTGGTGATCAGAGCAGACCTGAATAGACATATTGGTGAAGGAAACAGAGGATGAGGAACTGATGGGTAGGTTTGGTGTCAAGGAAAGAAACCAAGAAGGACAGGTGGTGGTGGATTTTGCCAAGAGAATGGGAATGGCTGTAATAAACTCCTATTTCCAAACGAGGGAGGAACATGGTGACCTATAAGAGTGGAGGAAGGAGTACACAGGTCGACTACATTCTGTGTAGAAGAGGAAACCTGAGGGAGATTGGAGACTGTAAGGTTGTTGCAGGGGAGAGCGTTACCAGACAGCATCGGATGGTTGTGTGTAGAATGACTGTTGTTGTGAAGAAGAGAAAAAGAGTAAAATCAGAGAAGAAGACCAAATGGTGGAAGCTAAAGAAGGAAGAATGTTGTGAGAAATTCAGAGACGAGCTGTTAAAGGCTCTGGGTGGTAAGAAAGAGCTTCCAAGTGACTGGGCTACTACAGCAACAGTAATTAGAGAGACATGTAGGAAAGTACTTGCTGTGTCATCTGGACAGAAAATTGATGAAAAGAAAAACTGGTGGTGGAATAGTGAAGTGCAGGATGCCATTCAAAGAAAGAGGTTAGCCAAGAAGAAATATGACAGAGGACTGAAGAGAGGAGACAGGAATATAAGGAGATGGGACGTAGAGCAAAGAGAGAAGTAGCTAAGGCAAAGCATAGGACGTACAATGAGTTGAAAGAAAGGCTGGACTCTAAAGAGGGCGATAAGGACTTGTACCAATTGGCGTGACAGAGGGATCAGGCTGGAAATAATGTGCAGCAGGTTCAGCTTGTTAAAGATAGGAATAGTAATGTTATAAAAAGTGAGGAGAGTGTGACGGAAAAATGGAAGGAGTACTTTGAAGAGCTGATGAATGAAGAAAACAAAAGAGAAAAGTGTAAACCGCAGAATCCTGGCCTGATGATATTGATCTTCTAGGCCAGTGGCTGTTTACTTTCCCCGATCTAAGACTGATCACAGCCCTCCTTACACTGTGTGATTTCTCCTTCTGCCTGGCTCCTGAGTATGTGGGGACGCTGTCTGCTCTGTGATACAGAGTCCTGATGACTCCTAACTTGTGCTTCAGAGGGTGATGGGAGTCAAACTGCAAATACTGGTCTGTGTGGGTGGGTTTGTGGTACACCTCAGTTTGCAAATGTCCTCTATCAGAAACTGAGACCTCACAGTCCAAGAAAGCCAGCATCATTTTTTACATCTTCTCGTGTGAACTTTATACAGTATATTTATCCACAGAGTTGATGTAGTCAGTGAAATGCTGGACTTCCTGAAATTTATTTTTAACCTAGGTGTCATCGTCATACCTGATGGGTAGGTTTGGTGTCAAGGAAAGAAACCAGGAAGTACAAATGGTTGTGGATTTCGCTAAGATAAAAGATAAAAGTTGCATAATGCCTCATCCTCACCAAACGCATCAAAATGCTCCCAATGCTCTGTGTTTGCTGCTTGTCAACAGATGTCTGTTTCCACGGCAGACGCGCAGTGGGAGGAGCGTGTGGCTCCCTTCCCGGTCAGATCCGTGTTGTTTTTCTGTGAACCGAGCAGATAAAATCAGCTGTACGTGAGCCTCGTTAACACTTGAGTGGGTTTTCTATGAGCCGAACTGCAGCTGCAAAAGTCTTTGTTGAGATTAAAAAGTTTTTTTTTATGTTTGGGGTGATGTCCACTCGAGTGGACAGCAGCAACTTTAAAAATGCCAGGTTTTCCTACCGGAGGCTGTTTTCGTCCACAGAAAGTCCCGTCGTCGTTGCGTCATCACAATAGCAGAGTCTCTCCCGAGTGGTTGCTGCGATGCTACGAGCAGCAGAAGCAGGAATATTCTGGCTTCCTGCTGCTCTGCTGTTCGGCTGCGCGCGTGCATGAAAAGGGACTGCCGGGTCCTGCTGCGCTGCTTGAAATGCTGTAGATGCGCCGTGTCATGCCCCGCTGCTCCAAGATGTGCGGCCCCATAGACTTTCGATGTAAACTGGCTGCTTCGGCTGCGCGAAAAGCGTTTGGTGAGGATCCAGCATAAGACTTGGTGGTGTCCCTGAAAAGGATGTCAAGGCTCTCTTTTCTACCTCCTCCATGATGATGATGTTCTTGTCTCTTGGCCTGACACAGCCTTGTTAGATTGTTTTAGCGTTAACATCAATTTGAAATTTATTTCTACAAGTCAAATGTAACTTACGGTAAGTATTTTTGCTCTGTTATAGTGTGCATTCAGTTTTGAGTCAACATTTTGTTTTTATATATTTTCTAACATGTTAGTACCTAATTTAGTTTTCTGTGGCCTGCAGTTGATTTTTTAAATCCTAATTCAAATCTTTTTTGTGTGTGTTGGAGGTGTAGATCAAGTAATCTACCATTTTTCCACTGAGTTCTCTCTTTTACCTTCTCTGTCACTTCCTGTGTGCTAAAATTGGTTTTAATTGGGAGAGATGGTACATTTCATGCAGCTTTGCCCCTCTGAGGAGTAATAAATTGGACATGTTGTATTCTAATTTGGTTTACTTCTTCGTCCCCAGCTCTGTTTGAACCTGGTGGTCTGCAGTACGAGGCAGACAGGGACACAACCCTGGATCCATCCATCATGGAGACCACAGAAAAGGCAATCCACATTCTACAGAAAAATCCAAAAGGCTTCTTCCTGTTAGTGGAGGGTGAGGAAACTTATTTTGTGAGACCAATCAACATCCATGACCAAAATATTTTTCCAAAGCTGGTTAGACACAGAACCATTTTTCTTTGCTATATGAAAAATTTGGCTTTCATGATTCTGACAGAGTAACATTTATTATTTAGCAAGAAAGTTCATGCTCAATAATAATAATAATAATAATAATTCATTAATTAGGTCAACAGGATATACTCCCTGGGCTACCACCTTACTGTGGTGGAGGTGTTTGAGTGTCCCAATGATCCTAGGAGCAATGCTGTCAGGGGCTTCATGCCCCTAGTAGGGTCACAAGGGGTCGGGTGCAATGTGGGATGGGTGGTGGCTGAGGGCGGGGACCTTGGCGGTCTGGTGGGGAAGAAGCCTGACCTGGTGTGTGAGGTTGAGAGGTTCCAGCTAGAAATAGTCGGACTCACCTAAACGCATGGCTCTGGCTCTGGAACCAGTTTCCTTGAGAGGGGTTGGACACTCTTCCACTCTGGAGTTGCCCCTGGTGAGAGGCGCCGAGCAGGAGTGGGCATACTTGTTGCCCCCCATCTTGGTGCCTGTACGTTGGGGTTCACCCCGGTGAACGAGAGGGTAGCCTCCCTTCGCCTACGTGTGGGGGGACGGGCTCTGACTGTTGTTTGTGCCTATGCGCCAAACGGCAGCTCAGATTACCCACCCTTTTTGGAGTCCTTGGAGGGGGTATTGGAGAGTGCGCCTCCTGGGGACTCCCTTGTTCTACTCGGGGACTTCAACAATCATGTGGGCAATGACAGTGAGACCTGGAGGGATGTGGTTTGGAGGAATGGCCCCCTGATCTGAACCCGAGTGGTGTTTTGTTATTGGACTTCTGTGCTCGTCATGGATTGTCCATAACGAACACAATGTTCAAGCATAAGGGTGTCCATATGTGCTCTTGGCACCAGGACAGCCTAGGTCGCAGTTCGATGATAGACTTTGTTGTCATCTCATCTGATCTGTGGCCGCATGTCACACTCGGGCCAAGAGAGGGGCGGAGCTGTCAACTGACCAGTACCTGGTGGTGAGTTGGCTCCGATGGTGGGGGAGGATGCCGGTCAGACCTGGCAGACCCAAATGTATTGTAAGGGTCTGCTAGGAATGTCCGGCAGAGTCTCCCATAAGACGGAGCTTTAACTCCCACCTCCGTGAGAGCTTTGAATATGTTCCGAGGAAGGCGGGGGACATTGAGTCCGAGTGGGCCATGTTCCGCGCTTCTATTGTCGAGGCGGCTTATCAGAGCTGTGGCCGCAAGGTTGTTGGTGCCTGTCATTGCGGCAACCTTCAAACCCGACGGTGGACACCGGTGGTGAGGGATACTGTCAGGCTGAAGAAGGAGTCCTATTGGGCATTTTTGGCCTGTGGGACCCCGGAAGCAGCTGATGGGTACCGGCAGTCCAAACGGCATGGTGGTTGCTGAGGCAAAAACTCAGGCGTGGGAGGAGTTCGGTGAGGCCATGGAGAATGACTTCCGTACGGCTTCGAGGCGATTCTGGTCCACCATCCGGCGTCTCAGGGGGGGGAAGCGGTACGCGACCAACACTATTTATAGTGGGGATGGCATGCTAGTGACCTCAACTCAGGATGTTGTGAATTGGTGGGCAGAATACTTCGAAGACCTCCTCAATCCCACTGGCATGTCTTCCACTGAGGAAGTGGAGCCTGGGGACTTTGGGTCGGGCTCTCCAGTCTGTGGTGCTAAGGTCACCGAGGTGGTTAAAAAACTCCTCTGTGGCAGGGCCCCAGGGATGGATGAGATTTGCCCTGAGTTCCTTAGGGCTCTGGATGTTGTGGGGTTGTGTTGGCTTATGCAACTCTGCAATATTGCGTGACATTGGGGGCAGTTCCCCTGGATTGGCAGACTGGGGTGGTTCCCTTATTCAAAAAGGGGACCGTAGAGTGTGTTCTAACTATAGGGGGATCACACTCTTAAGCCTCCCTGTTAAGGTCTATTCAGGGGTTCTGGAGAGGAGGGTCCATCGGATAGTCGAACCTCGGATTCAGGAGGAGCAGTGTGGTTTTCGTCCTGGTTGTGGAACACTAGACCAGCTCTACACCCTCAGCAAGGTCCTGGAGGGTACATGGGAGTTTGTCCAACCAGTTTACATGTGCTTTGTAGACTTGGAGAAGGCATTCAACAGCATCCCTCGGGGGGCCCTGTGGGGGGTACTCTGGGAGTATGGGGTACCAGGCCCTTTGATATGGGCTGTTAGGTCCCTGTACGACCGGAGTCAGAGATTGGTCCGCATTGCCGGCAGTAAGTCAGGCTCGTTTCCAGTGAGAGTTGGACTCCGCCAAGGTTGCCCTTTGTCACCGATTCTGTTCATAACTTTTATGGACAGAATTTCTAGGCGCAGCCAAGGTGTTGAGAGGATCCGTTTTGGTGGCCTTAGAATCACTTCTCTGTTTTTTGCAGATGATGTGGTCCTATTGGCTTCATCAGGTCGTGATCTACAGCTTTCGCTGGAGCGGTTTGCAGCCGAGTGTGATGCGGCCGGGATGAGGATCAGTTCCTCCAAATCCGAGGCCATGGTCTTGAGCCGGAAAAGGGTAGAGTGCCCTCTCCGGGTCGGGGAGGAGGTCCTGCCCCAAGTGGAGGAGTTTAAGTATCTCGGGGTCTTGTTCACGAATGAGGGAAAACTGGAGCGTGAGATCGATAGGCGGATAGGTGCAGCGTCCGCAGTGAAGCGGGCGCTGTACCGGTCTGTCGTGGTGAAGAGAGAGCTGAGTCAAAAGGCAAAGCTCTCAATTTACCGATCGATCTACGTTCCCACCCTCATCTATGGTCATGAGCTTTGGGTTGTGACCGAAAGAACGAGATCTCGGATACAAGCGGCTGAAATGAGTTTTCTCCGCAGGGTGTCTGGACTCTCCCTTAGAGATAGGGTGAGAAGCTCAGTCATCCGGGAGGGACTCGGAGTAGAGCCGCTGCTTCTCCACATCGAGAGGAGCCAGTTGAGGTGGCTCGGGCATCTGGTTAGGATGCCTCCTGGACGTCTCCCTGGTGAGGTGTTCCGGGCATGTCCCACCGGGAGGAGACCCAGAGGAAGACCCAGGACACGCTGGAGGGACTATGTTTCTCGGCTGGCCTGGGAATGCTTTGGGATTCCCCTGGAGGAGCGGGCCCAAGTGGCTGGGGAGAGGGAAGTCTGGGCCTCCTTACTTAGACTGCTACCCCCGCGACCCGACCCCGGATAAGCGGAAGAGAATGGATGGATGGATGAGGGAGAGGGCCTGTCTGACAAGCAGAGGTAACTCGTTCCACAGTCTTGGGCCTGCGACAGAGAAGGCCCCTATCACCTCTGCGCTTGAGACGGGTTCCTGGAACTGTGAGGAGCAACTGGTCTGCTGACCTCAGAGAATGTGGTGGGACATACGGCTGGAGCAGATCAGTAAGATAGGAGGGAGCAGAGCTGTTTAGTGATTTATAGACACACAAGCATTTTTAAGTGGATTCGAAGGTAAACCAGTAGCCAGTGCAGGGAAGCCAAAACACGTCTAGTGTGCTCTCTTATCTTGTGCTGGTTAAAAATCGGGCTGCCTCATTTTGGACCAGTTCAAGTGTATCTATGGAGGTCTGACTGATACCAAAAAGGAGTGAGTTGCAATAGTCGAGCCTGGATGTAATGAACGCATGAATTACTGTTTCCAGGTTATTTTTGGACAATATGGGCTTCAGCTTAGACAGCCGCCTCAGCTGGAAAAAGCAAGATTTAACAATCATATATACATGATTGTTGAGTTTCAGAGAAGGGTCAAGTATCACTCCTAGATTAGTGACTCTTTGCTTCACTAACAGTGACAGAACGGATAGGTCGACGCAGTGGTTGGTGACTGTGTTATTGGGTGGGAACAACATAACTTCAGACTTCTTCTCGTTGAAACTCAAGAAATTTAAAGCCATCCGATCTCTGATGTCAGCCAGGCAATCCAGTAATGGTTGAATAGAGCGAGTACCGTTAAGTCTGATGGGGAAGTAGATTTGGCAGTCGTTGGCATAGAAACGAAAAGGTATGTTATGTTTCCTGAAAATAACACCTAGTGGCAGCAGGTATAAAGAAAATAAAAGAGGACCAGGGATGGACCATTGCGGTACCCCCCATTTAAGTGCTGCTGAGGCTGAACAAAAATGTTTGATGGAGACACAAAAGGACACAAAATTTGTCTCATTTGACAGGGGACTAGGGATAGTAGAAGGAAGGACGGTTTAAATTTTCTCTCTAATTGAAATAATTTTATTTATAAAGAATCTCATTAAGTCATCGCTACTTATAGTTGTAGGGATACATTTTTCAGTAAAGATGGGACTTTTAATTAGTCTATCAATAGTACTAAATAGAAACCTAGGGTTATTTTTATTCTCATCTATTAAAGGTGAGTAACATAAAGTTCTAGCTTTATGGATAGACTTTTTATATGTTAGCAGACTATCTTTCCAAGTTAAATAAAATTATTCAATGTTCAACTGACCGTCTAATCTGGCATCAAAAACTTGGCGACAAAGATGATCGACAAAGATGAGATCCCACCCCGGGATCGGGAAAACGGACGTTAAACGAAGATAGATAGATAGATTTATAGTAAAGCACCATTTTCTCTCCCGGTTTCTAGATGCCTGCTTTAAAGTACATAACTCAGAATTGAACCAAGGAACCAGTTTCCTCTGATAAGTCTGATTGATTACTTTCTTTTTCAATAGAGCAATTTTATCAAGTGAAGTTTGCATCGAAGTTGTAAGATGATCAACTAGATGATCAAAGTCACTATTCTCTTATGCATTACTTTGCAAGACAGAGGAAAACATTGATGGAAGAGATTGTTTACATTTGTTACAGTGTTTTCTGATAAGCACCTGCTAAGATGAAATTTACTCTCAGTGACTGTGTAGTCATTTAATGTAAACTCAAAAGTTATTAACAAATGGTCGGACAGAATAGGATTTTGAGGAACTATTACTAAGTCCTTAATCTCTATATCATAGGTCAGAACTAAGTCAAATGTGTGATGATAAGGACAAGTAGATGTGCAGACATTTTGGGTAAAACCAAATTACTCTATTAAATTATTAAAAGTTATGCTTAATCTATCACATTCAACGTCTACATGTATATTGAAAGAACCCATTATCAGAGTCAGAGAGTCAGAGTCAGAGAGTCTTTATTGTCATTTGCACCGCATGTGGTACATGTGATGAAAACGAGATTATGTACACAGGGTCCCAGTTACATCCAACAACAAATGCAAGAGAAAAACAGTAATAACATCTAGGATAGAAATACACTAAGCCCTAATGTAGTAGGAAAACATCATTATAAACAGCAGCACGAACATGAGTCATTATGAGCAGATGGTCACAGATGAACACAGCAACAAGAAAACAGATCAGCATCAGCATGATGTGATATTTTGCAGTGATCATTCTTATTGTTTATTTATTCATGAGTCTAACAGCCTCAGGGTAGAAGCTGTTCCTCAGTCTAGTGGTTCTACATTTGATGCTCCTCAACCTCCGTCCTGAGGGGAGTGGGGCAAAGAGTGAGTGTGCTGGGTGAGTGAGGTCTTTCATGATGCAGGTGGCTCTTTTCCTGCATCTGGAGGTGTAAATGTCTGTGATGGTGGGGAGACTGACTCCAACAGACTTCTGTGCAGCCTTCACCACTCTCTGTAGAGCTTTCCTCTCTGCAACTGTGCAGCCTCCATGCCACACATTGATGCTGGAGCACAGGATGCTCTCCACTGCACACCTGTAGAAGGAGGTGAGGACTGGGCTGCTCAGACCAGCTCGTCTCAGCCGTCTGAGGAAGTAGAGTCTCTGATGACCTTTCTTGATCAGGCTGGTGGTGTTGTTGCTCCAGCTGAGGTTATCATTCATGTGTACACCCAAGTATTTGTAGCTGGAGACCACTTCCACTGCAGATCCTCTTATGTTCAGTGGGGTGTGGGTGTGTTTGTTCCTTCTGAAGTCCACAATCATCTCCTTTGTCTTCTTCACATTGATGTGAAGGTTATTCTCTTTGCACCAGCTCTCCAGGTGTTCCACCTCCTGTCTGTATTATGATGACTTTATCAGTATTTAGTAGTAAGTAATAATAATAATAATAATAATAATGAATTCAATTTATAACGCACTTTTCATTAGTGAAAATCTCAAAGCGCTACACACATTGAATGCTAATGCCGGTTACCCACTGCACAACTCGAAACGCGCCTGCCGTCCCCTTTTGGCCGCTGGTCACGGTCCCACTGAACCACTGAACACCGTCTGATGACGCCCACTAGGGGGCAGCAGAGGGAGGGGTCTCTGGCTTGTTTTCCGGGTTCAGTTGTTGTTTTAACTGCACCTCCGACGGTCTTCGATGAGATTAAAACTTTTTTTTATGTTTGGGGTGATCTACACTGGAGAGGACAGCAGCCTGTCAGCAGCAACTGTAAAAATGCCACGTTTATTACCGGAGTTTGGTTCCAATTCCTGGAGGCTCGATCCGGTGAGTTTAAAAAGTCCGAAAAAAGTCCCGTTGTGGTTGTGTAATCAGATAGCGAGGCTCTCCCGACTGTTTGCCGGATGCGTCGAGCCGCCAGAGATCAACATTTGGGACGTCGGCGGCTCGACGGCGACGCGCGCGTGCGTGTAGAGGCTGCCCCCGCGCCGCTTCGATCACTCGAATCTCGCCGCTTCCTTGTTCGCCGTGACTCCACGCGTCTCCTCCATAGACTTTGAATGTAAACCGGCCGCTTCGGCCGCTAGACAAAGGGGACAGTGGGTACTAGGCTTTAGTCAGTTAAGAATTCTGAGAATTCGGACAAAAACTGAGTATGCGCCAGGTGGACGATATATATTAGTAGCTCGGGCATCTGGTTAGGATGCCTCCTGGACGCCTCCCTGGTGAGGTGTTCCGGGCACGTCCCACCGGGAGGAGACCCAGAGGAAGACCCAGGACACGCTGGAGGGACTATGTTTCTTGGCTGGCCTGGGAACGCCTTGGGATTCCCCCGGAGGAGCTGCTCCAAGTGGCTGGGGAGAGGGAAGTCTGGGCCTCCCTACTTAGGCTGCTACCCCCGCGACCCGACCCCGGATAAGCGGAAGAAAATGGATGGATGGATGGATATACTGTATATATATA
>JBBPBX010012606.1:15003-53762 GCA_038048925.1 Garcialebias charrua
GAGCACCTGGAGCTTGACATTTCTTTTGACAAAGACTTTACTGATTCACAAATGAAGCACCTTGAGAACTTTTAATAAAATACAGTAAATGAAAACAAATAATGAAATAGACAGGAAACGATCTTTAAAAACTTGATAATGACAAAAGTGACATTTAGATAGAAACAGTAGTTTAATCCAAAATTAACTGATATAGTGCACACAAAAAACTAACCTTGTAAGAAGGTTAACAGTCAACTATTGTACATAACAAATGAATCATTTTAGCAAATACTTTTCTAATGTAATATAGTTAACATTGCATCCTTTAAAAAAACAGTATGTAGCTTTTTTTATGAACATATTTCTTCACTCTGTCACTACCTCCTGACAGACTGATGTTAGCCAGGTAATCTCTGAAAAAAATTAAAAAAAATATTGTCCCCTTGCTTCTCCAGGTGGTAAATAAGCATTTCTAAAAAGAAAAGGTGACCCGCCATTTTCCAGCCAATAAAAACAGAGTTTGTAACCAGCCAATAAAAACAGAGCTTGAATTTGAATCAGCCAATAAAAACAGAGCTTGAATTTGAAATTCAACAGACCACAAGGGGGCAGAGCCACATATGGCTCTGAGGGGGAGGGATCAGAATGCTTTGCCTGTTGAAAATATTTCTAACTGCTGCAGTTCTACAGAAACTGCATACTGAACCTTTAATGGGTTGTTGTACAAAGTACATCAACATTTACCTACATTTGTAGACACTTAATAAAATTACTATTTTGGAGAGGAACAGCGGGTTGTGTGTGAATGGCACGGCTCCGATTCTGTCGGGTGTCCTGGGCCCCACTCCTCCCTCCCCGCACTTCACGGTTCTGAGCTGAACTCTTCTCCACTGGATATATTTCAGCCTGAATTCAGTCCTGATTGTTGCTCCTGCTCCAGTCTCGTGGCACCATTTGCAGCACCTGAAAGCTTCAATTCTCAGTTGTTGGAAAATCCATCCATCCATCCATCCATTCATCCATCCATCCATCCATCCATTTTTATTAAAGTAAATTGGACTCTTTTTTGACATTTTGATCGCTTTTGTTATTTTTGACAAATTAGTAGCCTGGCCCTCGCCTTCCTGCACAGCTCCGCTCAATTCTCATTTCCCTTCACTTCACAGTCTGGGACTTCCCCCATCCACAAGGATTTCTCCGGTAGATTTTTGTTCGGACCAATCAGAGAACAGAAGGCGGAGTTTTGAACGACGTCGACTGACGTCGTCATTCAAAATGGCTGCCGCCACGAAGGAATTTTCAATAAAACAAGGTAAAAAACTATTATTTCTCTGCTGAGAAAAATATATTTCTTAGCTGACGTTATATCAGAAGTGTTCCTGAGCAATCAGAGAGCAGAAGGCGGAGTTTTGAACGATGTCGACTGACGTCGTCATTCAAAATGGCTGCCGCCACGAAGGAATTTTCATCAAAACAAGGTAAAAAACTATTATTTCTCTGCTGATAAAAAATATATTTCTTAGCTGACGTTATATCAGAAGTGTTCCTGAGCTTAACAGTTCCTAAATCAATTCACGAAATGGTCAAATCTGCTGGATTTAAATAGTTTCGGTTTGACATTTTCCAAACAGCCTCGGGTGCGCTACGAAAATAAATGATAAAAAATCGAATTTTATCTCAAATGTTTTATCTAGGCCAACAGTCAGTAAATTAGAGCCATATAATTACACACTGGTGGCAGAAAAAATATCCACCGAGTGGTTTCTGAGCAATTTATCTGATAGCCTGGACCTCGCCAGGCTAAACTAACAAAACTCCGCCTTCTGTTCTCTGATTGGTCCATTCAAAAATCTCCAGGAGAAATCGTTTTCAATGGGAGGAATGCCAGACCCTAGTCTGAAGCGAAGTGAAGGACAGGGTGTGGTTTTAACCAGGCTAACAAATTAGTGCCGTTGTTTTGAAACATGACGTACTGTATAATGTGAATAACATCAAACATTTCTATCTTTGATTTATTTATTTTATTTTTAAGGAAGCTTTTTTTATTTATTATGTCTGAAATGTAGCAGGACTTCAGACACTTGCTGATGTGCGCGCGCTGGGTAGAGCTGTCTGGAGATGCTGTGCATGACATACACAAGGCTTTTTTTGTTTGTTGAATAAATGATATTTTCTGTTTCGGGGGTCTGACGTCTGAGAGGAGGGGAGAAGGGGTGTTTTTCAGTGTCCCCTATTTGGAGAGGAGGAAGAGAGAAGGACTCCGCGCAGAAACTCTGAGCGTAAATGTGACCATCTGGAGCGTGTGAGCAGCTGGTTTGCCACTTGTGCTGTGGATGGAACATCCACTCCACAGATTGGGTCCACCGGGCTAAAGGCAACATCTCCTCTCGTTGTATTTTTAATAAATACTTTAAATAAAAATGTGTGACGACTTTGAACTTTTAGGGCCGGAGTTGCCGGATCTGAACAAAGAGTTGCCAGAATACAATGCGGGTCAAAATGAGAGAGTTCCCGGATCTTGTTCCAGCAGGATCCAGCTCAAATTAACCACTGGTCCTAGCTGAGAGGCCAGACAAAAAGTGATTCAGAAGACTCTTATAGAAAAAAAAAACCAAGGAGCTCAGTGTATCTTGCCCAGATGTGGGATACATGGAGCCAGGCCTGAGGGAGGGGCTTGTCGGCGAGCACCTGGTGACAGTGTCTTTACCTGTGGGGCCTGGTCGGGCTCAGCCAAAATAAGTAAAATGGGTTTGCCTTCTTGTGGGCCCACCACTTGCAGGAGGGGCCATATGAGTCAGGTGCATGTGTGACAATGCTTATTTTTGGACACCCGACAGCATGTCAAAATACTGTTTCTCCAATGTTTATTTGTTCTCCTGCAGAAGACAATAAAACAACCATGTCCCTTGTCTTCTGTTTTCTGCACTTCTGGCTCCTTCACAGTGCTTCTGCAGCAAAGTGAGGGAAACGAAACATGGGAGGAGCCAAGTGCACACATCATTTCCTCCTTGATACATTTCAAAATAAAATACCTCAATAAAATAAAATTCACAAACATGAATACAGTGGAGTAACTGATTATTTTAGAGTATATTTTTAACTCCGTTACACATGATGCCATGAGTAGTAGCCAAAGGCAGGGGCCTTGGTGTTCTGAACCTGGCTTACCAAAGCTGTCTCTTGGGACATGGAATGTGGCCTATTTGGCAGGGAAGGAGCCTGAGCTTGTGCGTGAGGTTGAAAGGTACCAACTAGATATAGTTGGGCTTACCTGAACCCTCTGCATGGGCTCTGGAATCGGTCTCCTTGAGAGGGGCTGGACTTTATTCCACTCCTGAGTTGCCCATGGTGAAAGGCGCTGAACTGATGTGGGTCTACTCTTAGCCCCTGACTTGGTGCTTGTGTGTTGGAGTTTTCCCTGGTAGATGAGAGGGTAGCTTCCCTGCACCTTTGGGTGGGGGGGATGGACCTTGGTAGTTGTTTATGCCTATGTGCCAAATGCCAGTTCAGAATATGAAGCATTCTCGGAGTTCTTGGCATGGGTGCTGGAAGGTGCACCAGCTGGGGACTCATTTATTCTGCTGAGGGACTTCAATGCCCACATGGGTAATGACAATTTCACCTGGAGGGGTGTGATTGGGAGGAGCAGCCTCTATGATCTTAACTTGAGCAATGTTCTGTTGTTGGACTTCTATGCTAGTCATAATTTGTCAATCATAAACACCATGTTCAAACAGAAAGGTGCCCATAAGTGCACTTGGCAACTGGACACCCTAGGTCATAAATCAATGATTAACTTTGTAGTTGTGTCATCTGATTTGCAGCCATTTGTTTAGACACTTGGCTGTACAGAGGAGCTGAACTGTCCACTGATCACCACCTGGTAGTGAGTTGGGTCAGATGGCGGGGAAAGATGCCTGCCAGACCCGGTAGACCTAAGTGTGTAGTTAGGGTTTGCTGGGAAAGCCTGACAGAAGAACCCATCAGAAAGATCTTCAACTCACACCTCTGCGAGAGCTTTAACTGCATCCCAGCTGAGGCAGGGGACACTGAGTCCAAGTGAGCCGTGTTTTGCTCCTCAGTTGTTGACGTGGCTGCCTTGAAAAAAAGGTTTCAAGGTTGTTGCTTCTTGCTGTAGCCATGTGGACAACCCAGGTTAGGGAGGCTGTCATACTAAAGGAGTACTATTGGGCCGTGTTGGCTTGTGGGACTCCAGAGCAGGGCCGGCCCAAGGCATAAGCGAACTAAGCGGCTGCTTAGGGCCCCGGGGCCACTAGGGGGGCCCCCTAAGTGGAATTTGTTTTTTTTGGTGAAGATTTCAATATGATTCTATTTAACATTGTAAGTTCAGCTTTTACGGTTTATTTACATAGTTAAGAACTAATTATTCAGCTTTAAATTTCTTTTTTTAATCATTTTATGTGGTTTCAAGTAATTGTTAATTTACATTATTTAAAGTACTCTGGCACAACAGTTTCCTGCGGGATCAATAAAGTTCTATCTTATCTTAGCTTAAAGGTTCAGTATGTAATTTCTGGAACACGCTGGAACTTAGGAAAATTTTGAACAGAGACACGTTTCTGGTCCCTCCCCCTCAGAGCCATATATGGTTCTGAGGGGGAGGCTCAGAATAAAAATGAGTTTGACGCCCCTGCACTGGATGATACATATAGAATAATGTAAACAGGGCTGTCAGAGTTGCAATGAGTTTATGTTAGGTGGGTGAATTATCTGATTTGACTGTTTATTGCAGTAATCCACATTATTAGCAGAAATAGAGGGCCCCAAACAAATTTCGCTTAGGGCCCCATGGAGGTTTGGGCCAGCCCTGCTCCAGAGGCAGGTGAGGAGTACCGGAGCCGGAGGGCCAAGCGATCCACAGCCTTGGTTGTTACTGAGACAAAAGATCAGATTTCGGAGGAGTTCAGTGAGGTCTTGGATAAAGGCTCTTGGTCAGCTCCAAGGAGATGTTGGCAAACCATCAGGCGGCTGAGGAGGGGAAAACAGCTCTTTAATAACACTGCGTTCGGCAAAAGTGGGGTGCTGTTGACCTTAACCAGTGATGTTGTCTGGAGGTGGAAGGAAAACTTCTTGGACATTCTCAATCCCATAGCACATCATCCATGGAAGAAGCTGAGTTGGGGGACTTTGGGGTTGGTCTGTCCATAACAGTGGCAGTTAAAAAGCTCCAAGGTGGCAGCCGCTCTGGGGCTGGATGAGATTTGCCCTATTTCCTTAAAGCTCTGAATGCTGTGGGGATATCTTGGTTGGCTTGCCTTTGCAACATTGCATGGACATTGGGAGCAGTTCCAATGGATTGGCAGACTGTGGTAGTGGTTCCCCTCTTCAAAACAGGGGACCAGAGGGTGTGCTCCAATTACAGGGGCATCACTCTCCTTATCCTCCCTGGTAAGATCTATTAAGGGTTACTAGAGAAACGAGTCCAATCGTTGGTCAAACCTCAGATCCAGGAGAAACAACATGGGTTCCGTTCTGGCCGTGGAACACTGGAGCAGCTCTTTACCCTCACTAGAGTCCTCAAAGGGTCATGGGAGTTTGCCCATCCAGTCTATGTGTTTTGTGGACTTGGAGAAAGTGTTTGACTGTGTTCCTCAGAGTACACTAGGTGCTCCGTGAGTATGGAATTGGGGGCCCGTTGTTACAGGCTGTTCGGCCCCAGTGCGAGAGTTTGGTTTGCATTGCCGGTAGTAATTCGAACCCTTTCAGTGTGGGGAATTGGACTCTGCCATGGCTACCCACTGCCACAATTCTGTTCATAACTTTTATGGACAGAGTTTCTCAGTGCAGCCAGAGGGCAGAGGGATTGCGGCTTGGTGGCCTCAGGGTTCCATCTCTGCTTTTTGCTGATTATGTTTTCTTGTTGTTATTGTGCTGTGATCTTGAGCTCTCACTGGAGCAGTTTGCAGCCAAGTGTGAAGCGACAAATAGGAATCTGTACCTCCAAATCTGAGGCCATGGTCCTCAATTGAAAAAGGATGGATTGCTCTCTTCAGGTCAAGGGTGAGCTTCTGCCTCAAGTGGAGGAGTTCAAGTATCTCAGGGGTTTGTTCACAAGTATGGGAAGAATGGAGCATGAGAGTGACAGAAAGATTGAAGCAGTATCTGCAGTACTGCAGACTCTACTTGTCCATTGTGGTGAAGAGTGAAAAGGGAGCTGAACTGTAAGGCAAAGCTCTGGGTTTACCGGTAAGTCTATTTGTACATTCCTATCCTCACCTGTGGTCACAAACTCTGGGTAGTGACCAAAAAAATGAGATTGCAGATACAGGTGGTTGAAATGAGTTTCCTCCACAGGGTAGCTGGACTCCCGCTTAGAGACAGGGTGAGAAGTTCGGCTATCTGGGAAAGACTCAGAGTTGAACCGCTGCTCCTACACATCAAGAGAAGCCAGTTGAGGTAGTTTGGGCATCTGGTAAGGATGGGTGCCTCCCTAGGGAAGTGCTTTGGACATGTCTGACCGGGAGGAGACCTCAGGGATGACCTAGGACATGCTGGAGAGACTACGTCTCTCAGAGTACCTGGGAACTTGGGGTCCTCCCAGAACAGCTGGAAGAAGTGGCTGTGGAAAGAGATGTCTCTGGGCCTCCCTGCTCAAGCTGCTGCCCCCTGTGACCTGACTTTGGAACAAGCGGAAGATGATGGATGGATGGAATAATGGATGGATTATTAATGGGTGGAATATTCACCCTCACCCCCCCCAACCCCCCCCAAAAGGTGTAATTTCTTATGTTGCACATTTGATATATTTTTATATTCCACTGTGAATTGAAAATTTGAACATTTCCAATCAGTTAATTCTGTTTTTATTCACATTTTACACAATTTTCCAACTTTTTTTTTGCAGTTAGGGTTGTGGGTAAAAATAATCTACAGTATATAATCTAATTACAATTCTAGATAACATAAAATGATGAAGTTTTTAATAATAGTTTATTCTGTTTTTTGTTCAGTTTAGTTAAAAATCAATATGTTTTTAGATATTAAATATTTTATCAAATAATAAGAAACAGAGCACTGAACAACAGCTCAGAGCTTTGGGTCAAAAACAGCCTCCTGGAAAACCAGATTTTATTGTGGTGTGAACATTCACATACAAGTTTTTTTTTGTGTTTTTTTCTGACTGTGAGCTTTAGATTTCTTTGAAGAGTAACAGCAATGTTTTTAGATTAAATATACCAGAGTAAAAAATGGTACAAATAATGACTTTCACTTTAGTAAAAGACACATGAAATGACTTTACATCTTTTGTTGAAAAACAAAAGCAGCTAATTGTTGACAAAGGAAGATATAATGGAGAAGCATAATGCCACCAAACATTTCTTGTGAATCTAAAAAAGTATTTTATTGAGCATGCATCAGGATATTTATTGTGAATAATTTTCTAGACTTGCTCTTGATTTTATCTTGAAACAGATCCTTTGCAACATAATAAATGCAAGACTCTTTTTCGCAATTGAGTCAATCTGAAACCATAGATGAGAGGGTTGATGAGCGGTGGAATGAGGAACAACTGAATTGCTAAGAAGTTCAGAACATTTTGCGGTAAATCCACTGAGCCAAATCTCATGTACAGCATATCAAAAAGAAAAGATACAACAACAACAGCCAAGGAAAATAAATGTGGCACGCACGTCTGCATGAATTTTTCTTTGTTCTCTTTGGATGTTTGGCATGTTTTGACCAGACAGAAATATGACCAAACAATAAAAATAGCATGGGCAGAATAAAAAGTGTAACTAAAAGCTGGGATAACAATGCGTGCTACAGAGACAGAGCAAGCAAGATTAGAAATCAACAAGTTGACGCAGTACATCCTTGGTATTTGTGACCCACATAACCTTGATGTTGCTGTTGACATTGTGCTAATAAACAACAGACAAAAGGGAATAAACCAAGCATTAAACACATAGATAAAAACCCTTTGTTTAGTCATCACAGAATGGTACACCAGAGGTCGACATATGGCCACATATCTGTCGTAAGCCATTAGAGCCAAAAAGGAAAAGTCAGCACAAACTGAAGAATGCAACACAAAACCTTGCAGAAAACATCCAGGAACAGTGATGAGATGAGAGCTTGACAGGAGATCATGGAGGAATTTAGGATAAAAGCCTGCTGCCCCATACAGTCCATTGATGCATAGATTACAGAGGAAAATGTACATGGGTTCATGGAGGTTTTTATCCACGATTATTGTCACAACAATTATCACATTGATCAGCCAAATTATACAGTAACACAGTAAAGTAAGAACAAAGAGAGTCACTCTGTAACTAGCTGTCCCACTTAACCCTGACAAAGAAAGCATGGTGATTACAGACACATTATACATCATACAATGTTAGTTTACCATTTTCTTTCACAGACATGCACACGACCTCACTTCTGAGTGGGGCCAAGTGTATCTTGTTCTTTTCTTCTGGGTTGTCAGGAGTTTAATAGTCTTTGAGGCAGTGGCATGTTAGGGTGTTTCTTTCACAAGGGATTTCTTCAGCCTATCAGTAATTTGAGAGTTTCTTTCATTAACTTTGCCGACTTTTGGAACATTGCAGAACTGAAGTGGTGCGTGGTTGCCAATCAAATGCATCTGGGAACACACACAAGCCAGTGTTGTGTACTACAATCAAACATACCAGTAATTTTAAAACTCCAAAATGTTCAAATCTGTCAATCAACACCTTATAAATGAGGTGGAGTTTGTGCACCTGAATGATCCAAGAACTTATGCTGTTTGGAGCAATTCCTCCTGATAGTGTCTCCTAGATTGGTCCTAGGTGAGAGGCCAGACAAAGAATAATTCAGAATATTTGTATGGACAGAAGGCAACAAGGAGCTTGATGTCCCTCACTTGGACTTGGGTTACTGGAGCCCTACTGGAGCCAGACCTAGAGGAGGGGCTTGCTGGCAACCAGATGAGCGCAATTGAGCTTAGCCTGAATGAGTTATATGAGTCTGCCTTCCTGTGGACACACCATCTGCAGGGAGAGCATAAAAATTGGGTGCATAATACCATGGACAGCAGACAAGCACCTTAGCACCCTGACCCAGACTTACCAAAGTTGGCCTTAGGGCATTTAATTTCACCCCTCTGGTGAGGAAGGAGCCAGAACTTTTGCGTTAAGTTGAGAGTTACCAACGACATCTAGTTGGGCTCACCTCGATGCACCATGTGGTCTCTCAAACCAGTCTCCTTGAGATGGACTGGGCCATATTTTACTCTGGAGTTGCCAGTGGTGAGAAGCGCCGGGCTGGTCTGGGCTTACTTATAGCCCCCCAGTTTGGTGCCTCTGAATTGGAGTTTTACCTGGTAGATGAGAAGGTAGCTTCCCTGCACCTTCAGGTGCAGGGACTGGCTCTGCCTGTCATTAAGGGGCAGTCCAAGTCTGTTTGGTACTGGGTGAACAACCCCTCTGGCAAATGGGTCTTCATCCTCAGGATCAAACATTTTCTATCCTAATGCAATACTGGTAATTTCAGCAGGCTAACATAACTTTTCCAAGTAATGTGAAGTGATTTAGGGACTCTCATACTGACATAGCGAACAGCTAATGACTAAGATAAAAACAAACAGGCCTGCATATATGTCCAATTTGTGAAATATTCAGAATAGGAGAGAAATCAACATCTTTCCAAGTTAATGGTTATTTAACATGGTCAAAAACTACATCACAAGATCATTGCCTTTATTAATTGTAGTAGCCTAAAATTACTTTCCCATGTAGTAATTCAGGTTTGGAAGAATTTCAAATTTCAAAATGTCAATTTTTTTTCTGCTGAAAACCAAATATGTTGTCCTAAGCACCTAAACTTAAACAACAGTTAGCATCTTATGTTATTAGTAAGCCTATCTTGCAACAGGCTATACATAACATAACACCTTTCATGCTCCAAGAGATGACACAGCTGCATACCTTTATCTTTTGTTCATTTATCCTCATTATTTTCTCTTTTTCGTAAACTGGGCATGGCTTTGACCTTTTCTTGTCCATCTTCCATGTGTGTAATTGGCACTCCCCCAGCATGAGTCAGAACGACTTAGACCTAAACTAATTCACCTTCCTTGGTGTGTGATTTGTTTTTGTAAAATAAATTCAGGGATTTCACACAAATAAGTTGTGAACTATTGGCTTTATTCACAACATTATAAATGATATGTGCTTTGTGTGGGAGCAATCGATGCTGTGATTTATTTAACAAACTACTGTAATTGTATTAGGTGGAGTATTAGACACATACCTGGCCCAGCCAGGGAGATGAATCTCCCTCTCCTTCTTTCACAACTTGTATGTCAGACTTCAGCAGAAGCTACCCTGCACCTGGCAGAGGGCGTCCACTCATAAGTGGGCCATCCATCCATCCATCCATCCATCCATCTTCTTCCGCTTATCCGGGGTCGGGTCGCGGGGGTAGCAGCCTAAGTAGGGAGGCCCAGACTTCCCTCTCCCCAGCCACTTGGAGCAGCTCCTCCGGGGGAATCCCAAGGCGTTCCCAGGCCAGCCGAGAAACATAGTCCCTCCAGCGTGTCCTGGGTCTTCCTCTGGGTCTCCTCCCGGTGGGACATGCCCGGAACACCTCACCAGGGAGGCGTCCAGGAGGCATCCTAACCAGATGCCCGAGCCACCTCAACTGGCTCCTCTCGATGTGGAGAAGCAGCGGCTCTACTCCGAGTCCCTCCCGGATGACTGAGCTTCTCACCCTATCTCTAAGGGAGAGTCCAGCCACCCTGCGGAGAAAACTCATTTCAGCCGCTTGTATCCGAGATCTTGTTCTTTCGGTCATAACCCAAAGCTCATGACCATAGATGAG
Source organism: Garcialebias charrua (assembly GCA_038048925.1). Taxonomy (NCBI): domain Eukaryota; kingdom Metazoa; phylum Chordata; class Actinopteri; order Cyprinodontiformes; family Rivulidae; genus Garcialebias; species Garcialebias charrua. Next base: position 25,813 of record JBBPBX010012606.1, read on the forward strand.
GGTGGGAACGTAGATCGATCGGTAAATTGAGAGCTTTGCCTTTTGACTCAGCTCTCTCTTCACCACGACAGACCGGTACAGCGCCCGCTTCACTGCGGACGCTGCACCTATCCGCCTATCGATCTCACGCTCCAGTTTTCCCTCATTCGTGAACAAGATCCCGAGATACTTAAACTCCTCCACTTGGGGCAGGACCTCCTCCCCGACACGGAGAGGGCATGCTACCCTTTTCCAGCTCAAGACCATGGCCTCGGATTTGGAGGAACTGATAAGTGGGCCATAAGAAACCGAAATGTAGGCTGGACAGGCTATATGAAATAATGCATTTCATTGTTTTTAGGGAAAGAGCAGGGGCAGGCACTTGTGCCACCCTTGAGGAGATGTTGCCCTAGACAGCTGCCTATATCTCCCATATCAGAAACTTCCACAAATGTCATTTGTGCTTATGCACTGAATGGCAGTTCAGAGCATCCAGCCTTCTAGAGTCTTTAATGGGAGTGCTGGAAGGTGCGCCAGCTGCGGTCTCCTTTTTTCTGCTGGGGGACTTTAGTGAACACCTGGGTAGTGACAGTGTGTGTGGGAGAACCATGATCTAGAGCAGGGGTGCTCACACTTTTTCAGCATGCGAGCTACTTATAAAACAACCAAGTCAAAATGATCTACCCACTACAAAAATGCAAAACATATAACTATCTTCAAATGTATTAAGGATTGTTTTTATGTACAATGTATGTTGATGTTCCTTGCGTAACTGAATAAGCCAATATTACACAACATATATAATAAATAATTATTTACATTTTTTGTAATTACCTGGGTTTACTTTGATGACTTGCACTGAATTAAATCAGCCAGGGATGCATAGTCCGGACAGTAGCTGCTGACAGCCAGCCTCAAGCACATGATTTCCAAATGTTCATCAGTTATGGTGGAACGGTATTTGGACTTAATGGTTTTCATGTAGGAAAAGACTAACTCACATAAATAAGTGGAGCCGAATAGACTGGCAGATGAGGCAAACACGCTTCGAAAATGACATCGTGAAAAAAAGTCCACCTCCCATTCCGTATGAAAGTGATATGTTTTTGCCTTCTTGCTTGGTCCAGCTTTCTCACTCATGTTTTAGCAAGGGCTTAAAATCTGAGGTAATTCGCTGCTTAGCTTGTAAGTTTTGCCGCATTTAGCGTCGTTGTTTTTAGCATAATAGCATGAGCGGTGACGTAAAGCTCAAGATTCAGTTGGAATCTGATTGGTTGCCCTGTATGTCAATCAAGTGAAGGGATGTTTGATAGGCTGACAATTTTTTAATGTCACACTGCGATCTACAGTACTGCCTCCACGATCGACCAGTAGATTGCGATCGACGTAATGAGCACCCCTGATCTAGAGGAATGGCCTCTTTGTTCTCTTATCTAAACCCAAGCAATGTTCTGATGCTGAACTTCTTTGTTAGTCATGGTTTGTTCTTTACAAACACCATGTTCGAACATAAGTACACATGGCACCAGTACACCATGGGCCACAAATCGATGATTTACTTTGTAATCTGATCTGCAGCAAGATGTTTTGGATGCTTGGTTGAAGAGATGAGCTGAGCTGTCAAACCGACCAGTTGTTCTGATTTTTCATCTTATTTATTATTCCATTTTATGCATTAATTAATGTATTCATTCATATATTAAATTCCAGCTTTGTCCCACCCAAAATTAGATGGTTGGAATGTATAGCAGAGGGACACTGGACAGTGGCAAGAAACAGACCATCAAACAGTAGCAAGTTGAATGGTTGTCGGACAGCAAAACATAAGAAATAGCAAAACAAATACTTTTTTTGTCATCGCATAACACTTGCACTGCATTAGCTGGAAGTGGTTGACAAAAACTTAGTTCATTGTATGATATTATAGCTTTTATTTCAAAAGGAAAAAAATATTGCTCTGGGTGAGGAACCCCAACACTTTGGTGGAGAGAATAGGTTTTCAATTAATTTCATTCATTGATTCAAATTCTTCAACCACTTTTTTTGTCTCCCTGGTGTATGACTGTCTTTCGGTAAATTGTCTGCCATTAGGTGTGTTGTTATCAGGACTGAGATGGGCTTGATGAGTTTCCAGTAAACTAAACTTATTTTGTTGTCAGGTCTTGGACTTGACATGCTGTGCTAAATGTGCATTTTCTAATACTAATACTAATACTAATATTAATACTAATGCGATTATGAACAAATGACTCATTGAGCCTTTTGTTTGATGTTACCTTGCAATTGTATCAGTTAAATGTAAAAAAAAACATAACTACCAGAATATTGTTTTCATGTAATCAACAAAAGTTGACCTTTTAATAAGGAAAATATGTTTTCTGTTTATTCATAACTTCCATACATTTTCCTAGAGACAGAAAAGTACAGAGGTTGATTTTACAAAACAGATATCAATCTCTTTGTATGATCCAGATATACAATACCATGATCAATTTATGTCTGACATTATCTTATTTCATAATCAACCCTGAAATGTGTCTTCTAATATCTGGCAACTTAAGCCCATAGACAAGTGGATTCAGAACCGGAGGAATGACAACAAACTCCAAAGATAAAATCACAGATACAAACGGATTTATAACTTCCATGTTGTATCGACTCAGGGCAATATCACAGAAAAGTGCTATGGAATAAATGGTGAAGGAAACTATGTGTGGCAGACAACTCTGTAACACTTTACCTTTGAACTCTGCTGATTTTTTCCAGCAGACCAGCACAATTTGTAAATATGTGAACAGAACATAAATGAGTGGAAGGAAAATTGTGGTTATGGACAAAAACATGCCCAAAATATTGTTGGCTGTGGTGCTAACACAGGATAATTTCACCACATTCCAGTTGGCACAGAAGACTTTTTGTATCTCAGTCCCACATAAAGGAAGTTGAGCAGTTAAAAACATGACTGCAGTGACAATCACTGCGGGATAAACCCAAGCCAGCGTTGACAACAAAATGACAATTTTTGAAGACATCTTACTGTGATAGTGAAGAGGATGACAAACAGCCATATATCGATCATAAGCCATAGCACTGAGAATTGTCAGTTCGTTAGAAGCATATGAGTAAATGACATAAATCTGTGTGAAACAAGCAGAATGCGAGATCCAATGAGTATCAGACAGCAGGTCCATGAGAAACCTGGGGAAGAAACCAGTTGAGCCATACAGGGAATTGGCTGATAACAAAGCAACAAACATGCACATGGGCTGGTGCAGCGTCCTGTACTGGGAAATCACCAGTATCATCAGCAGGTTGGCTGATACAATGAAGATGTAGAGCAGAAGGCAAAAAGTAAAGGCGATGAAGCGGTACTCTCCAATGTTCACAAACATAGTGAAGTTAAAATAAAAAGGGAGCGTGTTGTTTTCCATTACACTCACCAAGAACCGTTTCCTTTTGTTCTACTGCCACAACTCTTACTCCTGTCCTAACAACATAAAGCTCTGATTAAAGAACACCTGTAACAAAACATGTTGAAATACAGTGAAAGATCACAGTAAGCAAACTGATTAAAAACTTTCAGTATAATAAACAAGTTTCAGTTCATCTGTTTTATGTTCAAGTTTTACATTCTTGGTCAGATCTGTAAACGCAGCACAAGTGTAGGTATGGGAGGAAATCACGAGTCTTTAATGCTCCCTCGCTTCACACGTCAGCATTCATTTTCTACTCAGGAGAGTTCTGACGCAAACAATCATGCTATTAAGCTTTTTTATTTATTTATGTGTGACCTGTGATAAATTAGTAAAAAATACATTGATAATGTACAGATGCTGGTCATAAAATTAGAATATCATGAAAAAGTTCATTTATTTCAGTAAATAAACACAAATAGGTTAAATCATTTCATTTATTTCAGTATTTACAATCAAAAAGTGAAACTTGTAAATTATGTTTATTCATTACCCACAGACTGATGTATTTCAAATGTGTATTTCTTTTAATGTTGATGATTATAACTGACCACTAATGAAAACCTGAAAATCAGTATCTCAGAAAATTAGAATATTGTGAAAAGGTTCAATATTGAAGACACCTGGTGCCACACTCTAATCAGCTAATTAACTCAAAACACTTGAAAAGGCCTTTAAATGGTCTCGCAGTCTAGTTCTGTAGGCTACACAATCATGGGGAAGACTGCTGACTTGACAGTTTTCCAAAAGACGACCATTGACACCTTGCGCAAAGAGGGCAAGACACAAAAGGTCATTGTTAAAGAGGCTGGCTGTTCACAGAGCTCTGAGTCCAAGTACATTAATAGATAGGCGAAGGGAAGGAAAAGATGTGGTAGAAAAAAGTCTACAAGCAATAGGGATAACCACACCCTGGAGATGATGGTGAAATGTTTATGTTTATGTTTGTTTATGTTTATTAAATGTGTTCATTTTTTTTTTACAATAAAACCTATTCCAAAATGTTGAGGAGATTCTCAAAGAGTGGACTGCAGCTGGAGTCAGAGCTTCAAGAACAACCATGCACAGACGTACATAAGACGGGTTTCAGTTGTCGCATTCATTGTGTCAAGCCACTCTTGAACAAAAAACAGCATCAGAAGCATCTCGCCTGGGCTAAAGACAAAAAGGACTGGACTGCTGCTAAGTGGTCCAAAGGTATGTTCTCTGATGAAAGTAAATTTTGCATTTCCTTTGGAAAACAAGGACCCAGAGTCTGGAGGAAGAGAGGAGAGGCACAGAAGCCACATTGTTTGAGGTCCAGTGTAAAGTTTCCACAGTCAGTGATGGTTTGGGGTGCCATGTCATCTGCTAGTGTTAGTCCATTGTGTTTTCTGAGGTCCAAGGTCAACACAGCCATCTACCTGGAAGTTCTATTTCATGTAGGCTCCGCCCTTTAAACCACACCTATACATAGTTCCCATGTGACATCACATCTGTGGGTTGTCCTTTATGACCCTCCCACATGTAGGCTATGCTGCAGTTGGAGCGCATTCTGATAGATGTCCATTTTTCACGTTGTTTTTTTTGTTAATTTCTAATTAATTGCAATGGTTACTTCGTGTTGTGTCAGTGGGTGTTCCAGTCGGGTAGACGTTTGGGCAACGCGCAGGTTTCAGTTAATCAAAAAAAAAAGAAAACGTGAAGGATTTATCTCATCGGAGAAACTGGACAACAGCTCCTCCTGCTCTGAGTCTGGCTTGGATCTGCTCTGGAAGACGTCGTACTTTTGGCCGGTAAACAAAATATTCTACATTAATCATTTTGTGAAACTATGTCAGAACAATGTTAGAGTACAACTGTCTGTGTGTTAGAGCTGGTTTTTTTTTTTTCATTATTTAGCAAACCGTCTTGCATGCTGTTAGCTTAGCATCTCGCTAACGCGACAATGGCCTCCTCTGCTCCTCACGGTCCACCAGACCGTCCCAGTTGGAGAAGGACGACGGGAGCCAAGTCGTGCGGGCGACGCGTCGGTCCCATGGGACGTGGACGTGCCTCCGCGGCCGCCTCAGCGGATCCACGCCGTCCGACCTGAGCTCCGGCGAGCCACGCTCCAGATGCTAACAACATGCTAACTTCCAACACGGTAAGACTCAAAGTGCTGGTTGGTTCTGGTCCGTGTTCAGCTTGGACTGTTTGTTGGCTGTGTGTTATTTTAGTTAAACCTTTTTTTAGCTGGTTAGATCTGATTGAGACAGTTTACACATCTTTTTTGGATTTAAAGCTGTGAAGTCAGTGTGTTGTGAAGCCGGTCTGCGCTCGCTCCTTGTATTAATTAAATAATTAATGATATCGGAGTAACTACTTTGTGACAAGTTGTCTGATTCGTCTGCCATGATTTCTTTCTCAAACTCATATAACTCGACCACTGCCAGTTTGCTCTTGTTCCTTGGTAAAGCTGTGGTAGCTCGTGTATTGTCCGTATAATTTGCTCTGCTAGTTCGCCATCTTGCCTTCTTCTGCCTACAGATGTGGTGCGAAAACCGGTTTGCACAATACTGGGGGCGTGTCTGGGAACTATGTATTGGGTTAATCCCACGCGCTTCGCGTCAACATTGAAGACTTTTAGTCCACGCCCACCTGCTGTGGGCCCACCTATGTCCACTATAAAACCAGGGTGGACTATAGTTCTGCTCCCAATTTTTCTTCAAGCCAACAAATGAAAACTACTACCATGATGTCCAGACCTTTCTTCAAGAGTTGGCCAGACTGTGGCATGGGCTTCATCCTGGCCTTCAACCTGCACAACCTATGCGAGGTGTGCCTCGGAGCCGCTCACGCGCAGCAGGTGATGGGGCCCCATTGTGCCTGCCCAGCGTGCCTCCGTCTGTCGGTGGAGGAAAGACAACGTCGGGTGGAGCTCTTTTCCGGCGGAGTTGTGGCACACCAGCTGACTGTGGATGCAGCGGAGTGCGGGTGGCTACGAGAGCTAGCCACCCTAGCATGCTCGGAGATAACTAGTGGTGGCGGTCCTCTCTCCATTGGAGTCTCGGAGCCAGCCTCACCCTTCCTCCATCCCCAGGAGAGTACTAGCTGCCGAGTCCCGCCCTGTCCCGGGGGAAATGGGACACCTACAATATAAGATTTTGGGAAGTGCAGGACCGGCCCTATCTCACGACAAGGGAAGCGAACCATCCAGCACGCATGACCCGGACTACGCGTCAGAAGGTCCGGAACCGACGCCCTTCATGCACTCAGCGGCTACATCCAGCCAAGCTCAGTCGCCAACGCCGGTGGAGTCGCCTGAGACCCCGGCGCTGCAAGGTAGCCACTCCTCAACGTCCTCCCCGGAATTATCAGGTAGGCTACGGATATGTGCAGCATGTCGGTACCTGAAGGCACCACCGATGCGACATCCTCGCTCCTGGCGGGAAAGTTTGCACCTAAACATGGCGGCTCGGCGGAACCTCTCTGGCCTGACGTCGCGGATGTGGTGTCCCTCCTGCAGAGCGCGTCTAAAGACCCCCTCAGACTGAGATCACCGGTGGCATTGTACGCGCCCATCACCAGGGTGCGCGGGCTCACAGGCCAGGAATTCCCAGCAGTGCTCCCACTCGAGCCAAGCCTGTCAGCGGTGTTTGGAGTCCGATCAACCAAACACGTGGGAAAGCGGATCTCTCCGCGAGTGCCTGGTGACCAGCTCGCTGCGAAAATGCAGGACTGAATCCACTAGTATGCATCTCAGATTGGTGCGGCTTCGAACCATATCACACTCTTAGCGCTTAGCATCAGGCGGGTTTCGTCAGATGCCACGGTCGGAGACTAGGCGGACATCATCACCAACCTGTGTGCTGTATTGGCATTGTGTGCGGCCCGCATTTCTGCTTGGTCGACATTACTGCAGAGACAGTTGTTGCTGAGGTTGTCGTCATCCATCCCGGATGATCTGAAAAAAGATTTGTTGGAGGGACCGATATCGAGCGATGGACTATTCGGTGAGCACTATCGCTCTGTTTTTGAGCAGCTACGCTTCTCATCAGAGGCGTTGGAGCAGGTCAGGAAGCATACAGTTTCCCCTAGACCAGAACCCTGCTCTGCACGCGGTCCCATCTGCATACGTGACCAGGGCAGAGGCTTCCGCCAGTAACAGCGATGCTCTGCACCCACCTCAACTTTCTCAGCGCCGCTTCCAAAAGCCCCACCGAGAAACCACCCTTCTCAATCCTTCCAGAGGCCCGGGGCGCCTCGAGGCAGGGGCCGTCATCAGCCATGGGACGGCCAGCACCAGGACTTCAAGAAGGGACGATATAAAAAATGGCAGTGCGTAGGAGGTGTGTGTACTGACAGTGTTTATTTGAGTGTAAATAAAGAATCTGTTATGAAAAACTCCTCATTTGCCTTTTTGAGCCCTTCCTGTTCAAGGTATGTAGACACATCTCCACAAAAGTGTTATGTTACTAGTTTTAAACTACCCAGCGATACTGCACAAAATGTGAGTTTTTACAACATTCAAGCATCAGGCCGGCTGACAGGTGCAGGCACAGGCTCCTCTGTGACCTCCCCAGCCCTGCCTCCCCACACGAGGGTGGGGGCCTGCTCCTGCATATGTCATCAGACGAAAAACAGCACGATACACACGCGAGCCAGAGACGCCTCCGTTCTCTCTAACCATGTTAAAACCATGAGCCTGGTGTTGAATCATTTGTTCAAACCAGGACTTTTTCATTTACTCCTCCTCTCAGTCACCCTGAAGTGAGTGCAGACAACAAATCGTCCAAAAAAAGACGTTTGTCTTGTCTGCCTGTTTCAAACGAAGAGCCGAGCAAGAGCTGTGACGCGGTGCTTGGTGAATGCCCCTTTCTCGGAGGGCCTCCCATGGACCAATGCGGACTCTGTCCGCTTGGTGGCAGTAGAGGCCAGGCTATCTTTTCTCATGAAGCAGGACAAACAAGCAGCACCATTGTCAGAGCACAGTGCCGAGTGGCTCTAGTCTTGATCGCTGAACAAATGGCTAAAGCGAGTAATCTGCAAGGGCTATTCCCCGCAGTTTGTGGGAGCACCACCAAAATTCAACAGGGTGCTACAAACAAAGCTAACCTCCACAGAGCAAGGCTTAGCACTACAGTCGGAACTTCAGGAACTATTGACAAAACACGTCATTTCCGAAGTTCCTCCCAGCGAGGAGAGGACCGGGTTTTGATCAAAATACTTCCTCGTCCCAACAAGTCAGGCGGGTTAAGAACGATCTTAGATTTATCGCTCTTCAATAAACACATTATGACTCGCCCTTTTCATATGCTGACAATAAAACGCGTTCTCGAGTATGTGACGAGAGAGGACTGGTTTGTGAGCGTGGACCTTTGCGACGCCTAGGGATGGGAATTGTTAAGAAATTATCAATACCAATTCCTTTATCGATATCATTTATCGATTCAATTCCTTATCAATTCTGTTAACAATTCTCATTGGGTTAGGCAAAAAAATATAGTACACCATTTGTGTGCATGAAGTATTTAATGCTCTTTCACCAGAACAAAAATAGAACTTTTATGAAAAAAGAATTCCTAATTAACATTATTAAGGGGCTGTCCATGGTTGGAATGGGTGATAGGCTTCTATACAGTTGGACTTCTGTCTCTTCCTCAAAAAGTTCTTCTAGGGCTGTCTCTTTTTGCTGCTTTACAGGAGGCATCTGAAATTATTGACATAACCACAACTTGTAATTCACAAGTTTCAATTTTAAAATAAATAGTGTAATAATCCATGCAATCTATCATCTTTCATTACAAAAACCAAAACTTACATAGTTATCATCTTCATCCTCTTCTGCCTCCCTCTTCGGCTCTCCCTCTGCATCTCTCCTAGCTTTGCCAGGTTCAGAAGAAATTCACCAATAAAAACACTGAGCAACAAAAAAAGCTCTCACAACAGAAAGAGGCTACAATGAAACACACTGAACAAAAATATAAAACAACACTTTTGTTTTTGCTCCCATTTCTACAGTGGCATTTTTAGGTCTGTTGTGTTGATATCGTCATCCTGAAAGCTAAAAGTGTGCTAGCACCAGCCTCTGAGCCAGCCAGACTCCGGCAATCCTCGTCAGCTAAATGTTATTACAGGAGATGGAGATTATTTATACAACACAATGGAAGCAGTAAAGCAAAAAAGTCAAGTGACATTAACTGGATGAGTTTAACGTTGCATGTTGCAACATTTACAACAGAGGAGGATGCTAGTTTGTTAGCTCCGCTTCCACCACCACGAAGCAGCGTCACGAAGCAGCGTCACGAAGCAGCGTCACGAAGCAACGTTTTAAAGACGGTACATTTCTGCAAACTCACCTCATACTGAGTGGTCAAATGCTTCTCTCTGCATGTTAGAAGTATTTCCTACCTTTATTGTAATCAACGCTTTGCATGTGTTGCAAGTAGACCTGGTTTCATCTTTGCTTTTTCCTTGATGCCATGTTGAACACCAAATACGGCGCATGTCTGTGATATCATCACGTAAATGCGTCACCACGACGAGTCAGTAGAACGAGTCAAAGAACCGATAAACGGAATCGTTAAGACAAGCAACCTACAATTCTAGGGAATTGAACTCTAAAGAACCGGTTCTTTAAAAGAACCGATTCTCGATTCCCATCCCTAGCGACGCCTACTTCCACGTTGCCATAGTAACCAAACACCGAAAGTTCCTCAGATTTGCATTCCAAGGGGTCAGTTATGAGTTCAACCGCCTCCCGTTCGGGCATGCGTTGGCTCCCCGAACTTTCACGAAAATTATCGAAGTGGCGTTACAACCGTTGCGTTCAAAGGGCATCAGGATTTTATTCTATCTAGACAATCTTCTACTTCTGTCTCACTTGAGACAGGAAGCAGAAGTCCAGACAGTTGATCTGGTGAATCACATATCCTGCCTGAGGTTTGCAATAAACTGGGAGAAAAGTTCTGTGGTTCCAGCACAGAAAATAACCTTCTTAGGAGTTGTTCTCTGCTCCGAGAGCATGACAGCAGTCTTGTCGGACCAGAGGAAGGACTCGCTGATGTCACTACTCCGGTATGTCCAGCACCACAGGTGTGTACCAGCATTGTCAATAATGAGATTATTGGGAATGATGGTGGCGGCTCACGTAGTTGTGAAACTAGGCTTATTAAATATGTGTCAGATACAGAAATGGTTTATTCGTCAGAGGATTGACCCGGTACATCACAAACATCGTCGTGTCACAGTCCCGCCATCAGTGGAAGCGGACCTGAGTTTCTTGGGTAATCCCAGGATCTTGTCAGAAGGGGTTCCCTTGGGGAAAGTGACGTCATTTCAGGCGATCTTCACAGATGCGTCTCTCTCCGGTTGGGGCGGGACTTACCTGTCACAGTCGGTGAAGGGGGCGTGGCTGCCAGGCATGACCCTTCACATAAACGTCCTGGAACTTTTGACGTTGCACAAAGTTCTCAAACACTTTGCCCACGTGATCAGAAATCAGGATGTGCTTGTTCACACAGACAACAGAGCTGTAGCTGCTTACATCAACCGCCAAGGCAGGGTAAGATCAGCCCAGCTGCTGAACACAGCCAGGGAGCTGCTCTGTTGGGCCCACATACTGTACACTTAAAATCGCTGAGGGCGGTTTACATTCCAGGTATGTTGAACAGAGGAGCAGACATCATGTCCCTCGGCGGGCCATTGGACAGGGATTGGACTCTCCACCTGGACCTGATCTCTCAAATTTAGAGAAGGTTCAGGAGAGTGGAGGTGGACTTGATGGCCACTCGGGAAAATGCTCAGTGTCCCGTGCTCTTCTCATCGAATCCAAGGGACAACCCCCCGTTGGGGATGGACGCGTTTGCTCACAAACTGTGGCCTCAAACGCTGATTTATGCTTTTCCTCCAGTTTCTCTACTATCAGCACTGCTGAAGAGAGTAAGGGAGGAGAAATTATCAATGATCCTGATCACACCGGAGCGCATGAACGCAACATGGTTTCCAGAGCTTCAACAGCTGACAGTCAGGTCATGGAGACTCCCCTGGAGAGACTACGCTCTCCTACAAGCAAGGGGAGCAATAAAGAGTTTTACAGTGATAGGACAACATCTTCTGGTTTGGTTGCTGAACGTGCACGTTTAGAAAACCTTGGGTTTTCTAAAGACGTCATATGCACCATCCAGGGAGAAAGAGCAAAGTCCATTACGACTGTTTACGCATCCAAATGGACTGCTTTTCAGCGATGGTGCCTGGGAAAACAGTTGGATCCATCCTCATGTCCTCCTGGCTCCATTCTGTCATATTTACAGCTACTGTTGGACAGGAATTTGGCCTTCAGCACAATTAAGCTTTATGTTGCAGCAATTTCTTCCTGTCATGAAGGGTTTAATGATAGAACTGTGTTTAATCATCCCCTAATGAAGCGTTTTCTGAAAGGTGCCAGACGGCTGAGACCAGTCTCACGTACCTTGGCTCCTCAATGGGATTTGATTACTGTATTGAATTCATTAACTAAAGATCCATTCGAGCTGTTAGATCAGATTCCAATAAAGTTTTTATCTTTTAAAACAGCTCTATTGTTAGCTTTAACATTGGCTAAGAGGATAAGTGATTTGTCAGGCCTGTCTGTTTCTCCTTCCTTTTTTAAAGTTCAAGGAGATGGGAGTTCAGCTGAACTTAGGCCGAACCCTGATTTTATCCCTAAAAGTATCACAAGTTCATTTAAGTCCAGAATCCATACACTGGATGGTTTTTGTCTTACCTCCCACAGTTGTGCAGAGGAAGAACATCTTCATTTGTTTTGTCCAATACGAGTACTAAAGTGTTATGTGGCTCGCACTGCTGCAATGCATGTCAGATAAGCTTTTTGTACATTTCAGAGGTCAGCCCCAAGGTCAACCTCTGACTTCTCAGCAACGGTCACATTGGTTATGTGAAGCTATTGCTCAGGTCTACAGCTCTGCTGGTCTTGAGCCTCCTGAGGAAATTAAAGCTCATTCCACAAGAGGAATCACAGCTTTCACAGCTCTGTACAGAGGCGTTTCTGTGCAGGACATCTGCTCTGTGGCCTCTTGGTCATCAGCCTCTCCTTTCACCCGTTTCTACTTACGAGATGTATCCAGCTCTTCTCTGACTCATTCTGTTCTCAAGGTTGCAACAAAGTGATTGCTTTTTCATCTTCAATAAAATTATTGTTTAGATGACACAGTTGTTTCTGTCTTTATTGATGGGTTATTATGGTTCATTCATTCCTTCAGTTGGAAATAATTCCTTTTGGATGGTTTTGATCCAACCTATGAATAAGCAGTTATTCATTTGCCATAAGATAATGAAGTTTGTTCACCTGCCATTATGCACCTTGTGTTTCAACTGGTGGTGCATTTTTTGTACTTATTGTGATGTTGGCAGTTCACAGAGTGTGTTATAGTTCCAATCAGACCCAGTGAGGCATGGACCATATCATGCTCCACCTTTAAACCCAATAGGTGTGGTTTAAAGGGCGGCGCCTACACGAAATACAACAATGGTTACGTATTGTAACCCTAGATTCTATGAGTATAAGCGTAGCCCTTTAAACCTGGGCCTCACTGGCTCTCATCTGGCAGAAGAAAAATATTGCCTTTCGGGAGCAGAACTATAGTCCATCCTGGTTTTATAGTGGACATAGGTGGGCCCATAGCAGATGGGCATGGACTAAAAGTATTCAATGTTGGCACGAAGCGTGCAGGATTAACCCAATAGGTGTGGTTTAAAGGGCTATGCCTACACTCATAGAATCTGGGTTTACAATACGTAACCATCGTTTTTTAGCACTTCATGCTTCCTGCTGTTGACCAACTTTATGGAGATGCAGACTTCATTTTCCAACAGGATTTGGCACCTGCACACAGTGCCAATAGTTACCAGTACCTGGTTTAAGGACCATGGTATCCCTTTTCTTAACTGGCTAGCAAACTCACTGGACCTTAACCCCATAGCCATGCCAAAGTGATGAAGTCCTTTGGATCAAGGGCGAAATGTCTAAACAAAAAAAGGAAACCGTCCAGATGACCTGACTGAACTTTGATGGAACCTTTAATATTGTATCTTTTCTTGAAAATTGCCTTTTTTTAAATATTTTTTTTATTATTATTTTTTTTGGGGGGGGGGGGGTGGTTTGTTTGTTTTGTTTACTAAAGGCTAACCCAAGCAGGGCCAAAACCAACGTCGATAGCTAACATTTTTAAATCTCAAAAGAATGTGTAGTGGTTGATGTGAAGATTGTTGTGTGCAAATTTGATTTTTTGCAAGACGCATAGATTTTTCTATAAGTAGAACCAAAACTTTCTATGGCCAGTCTGCAACCTTCTGCAGGGCTAAACACACAAGTCTCAAGCCCAGTTTGATAATAATAATAATTAAAGCCGCAAATTGAGGCCCTTGCAGCAAAGCGCAGCTCCGCCCTTATTGTGGCGAGCGTGTGAACTCTAGCTAGTCAGCCCAGTCGCGTTCATGGTGCGCATTTGCCAAATATTCGAAAATCACATGCAAATTCCAGAGCTCCAGCATCGCCTGCTGGTCTTGTATTTGCCACGCTGCCACGCCCACGCCCACATCCTCCAACGAAATCTCCTAGTGTTGTAAAATATATCAGATCAATGTATTATCTACCTTCTAGCACAGGTTCATCTTGACTAGGTCGAGGTCGTGAGAGATGGAGTGGCTTTAAACCACCAGAAAGGTGTGAAATTTGTGACCTCAATCCAAATTGCCCACCTTCCTGTTTATTGTACAACATTGGTGACAGAGGCCTTTCTGTACACCTTGGTGAGCTGGGCAAATGTACCAAATTCCATGCTTGTATGACAAAGTAAGGTCAATGCGGAGGGTGTTTTGTAACTGAGAAAAGCCAATAAAACGACCCTTTGACCCAAAATGGCCGACTTCCTGTTGGTTTTGGACCAGGGCTCCAAGATACTTTTTTGTAGGTCCTGACAATGTACACATGTGTACCATGTTTCATATTCTGGGATAAAGCATGGCTGGGGGCTGATTTTTTAAATATATTCTAGGGGGCGCTGTGGAAGAATCAGGCCACGCCCACTACATATTGGACTGCAGTCCTGTCGAGGGATGGACAAGTATGGATCTAACGCCAAAAATACACTACATGCGGTCCGGCTCCGCCCCGCTCCGCAGGTCGCAGCTGAGCGAGTCCAATTTCCACTACCTGCGCTCAGCTCAGGTCTGCCTGGATGCGCCGCTCCGAGACGCATGCGCGGGAATTGCGAGATTGCGCGATAAATCAAGTGATAAATAAGTAAGTCAGAACAAAACAATTCATTCGGTGGAAGAAGGAGAACAACAGTAGAGACTGCTGCCTTGATCTTCTCTCGTAAATGAGCGACAGGACATGGTTTGAGCAACAGGAAGTGATGTATTACATTTCAGAATAAAATACTTTATTTATTTATTTATTTATTGTATTGCGTTTGTAGGCGTAGTCATAAATGATAGTTTGACAGCATTTTTGTACAAATAAATCCGTATAGAGCTAGGATTAGTCCGCCCGTGGTGATTTTATTTTGTAAATACGGAAGTTGTGCTCGTTCCTTTTCCTGTTGGTGCGACGTAATCTTCAAAAGTTGACTACGGCACAGCTCCGGCGTCTGGCAGAAATAGAAAAATTTCTAATTTAGACGTACTGCCGTCCGCTCGCCGCTGCTCACCGCCGCCGTGTGGAGCCAGTGTAAATTCTCTCATTGATTATAATGGGTGCGTATTTGCTGCGGAGGTCGGAGCGGGGCGGAGCCAGAACGCATGTAGTGTATTTTTGGCGTTAGTGAGTTTGGTGCAGCTGGGAGCTTATATTGGGAAGTTATTTTATCTTGATGTTTCATGGAGAATGGCCAGATTTTAGGCTTGGCCACGCCCACATGCTTTGACATAGAAGAATTATTTTAACAACTTTTGACCTTCAATGCCTCAAGATTGTGCTGACCGAGTTTGACGCCTGGATCTCGAAAGCTCTAGGACGAGTTAGCTCAGATATGACGTCAATGAAATAGACAAAATTGTGACTTTGACCTAAAATGGCCGACTTCCTGTTGGCTTTGGACCATTGCTCCAAGAGATCTTTTTGTAGGTCCTGACAAGATACACATGTGTACCAAGTTTCATAATTCTGGGATAAAGCATGGCTGGGGGCTGTTTTTTTAAAATTATTCTAGAGGGCGCTGTTGAGGAATTAGGCCACGCCCACCAAGTATTGCACCAGATCCCTGCCAGGGGGTGAACAAGGATCGATGTCAGTGAGTTTGATGCAGCTGTGTTGAAACATGTGGAATCTAGAGCAAAACGTACAGCGGCAGCGTGACCTGTGGCTTCGCCGCACTGCCACAGCCATGCCCTCTGCTGTAAACTGTTGGTGCTTTAAAACAAGTGAGACCAACTTGTTATCAGTCATCTGACACAAGATCATATTGATTAGATCAAAAGAGCCAGAGTTGGAGCTTTCCAAGCAAAAAAAGTCACTTCCTGTTACAAGTGAGACCAACTTGTTATCAGTCATCTGACACAAGATCATATTGATTAGATCAAAAGAGCCAGAGTTGGAGCTTTCCAAGCAAAAAAAGTCACTTCCTGTTCTGGGGGGGCGGGGCTTAAGTGATGTCAGACTATGACATCATAGGATCGTCAGGCATCCAACCAGGATCCCTCATGCCAAGCTTGGTGTCAATTGACCATTTAATGAGAAAGTTATAGCATTTTGTTTGTTTCGGCGAGTACGCCAAGTTCCCCACTCCGCCACGCCCCCTGAACATATACGAAAAGTCAATTTTATTGATAACTTTTAAAGCCCCATGCCTTAGCTGCATTCTGACCGAGAATGAAGCTGACAGGTGGAAAGCCTGAGAAGAAGTTCGTCAAAGTTCGACATGAGTAAAAATGAAAAATGACCAAAATTTGACCTTTGACCCAAAATGGCTACCTCCCTGTGCATTTTAGAGGGTACCTCCAAGATACTTTTTTTCTTGAATTGGGGATATCTACCTATGTACCGAGTTTCAGGTTTGTACGACCTACGGTTTCCCCCAACTCACGTTAGGGGGTGTTGTAGAGCAGTTTGGCCACGCCCACTTGTGATTCCACCAGAATCCAAAAATTTTAGTTGGAGGACAATTTTGGGTGAATGTTTGGTGAGTTTTTGAATATGCTAAAAGCCCCAAACAGCCGCGCGAAGTGACGGAAAAATGATTTAGAAGAAATTGAGCGATTACAAGGCCTTCGCAGAGCTTCGCTACTCGGGCCTAATAATAATAATAATTCCCACGTAGCCCACTTGTAGGAACACTTATACAGTAGTGTGTTGTAAGAGGTTTCAAAATGCATAGGTGTAACATTGGTTTGTTTCTAGTCCACTTACAGAAGTTTGGTCATACTGTATGGTACTATTTTCTGAAGTATAAATTTTGCCTTAATCTTGGTAGTGACAGTCTGAATACATTGAAACAATAATTTATTTAAAGTTGTAGATTATCTGTATAAACTATTACTGTAGTTAGTTTAGGGACAATTAAAAAAAACTACTTTAAGATACAGGAAAACAGTTCAAACTATTACACACTGCAGCCAAGGTATTTGGTTTCATACTTTTTTGTTCCTGTTTTACAGGTTAGGAATTAGTACTTAGTTAGAACTCTTTCAAAGGATGACAATTTGTCCTGATTTATTTTCAGATATTAGTACCAACATCAATTTTACAACAACCTGAAGAATTTAATATGAAAATATCAAAAGGTGCAAAGCTATGAATATATATAAACATTTAGAGGCCATGATTGCAGGTGGCATTGTACAATTACAGTGAATTAGCATCAAACCGTCAGACTGATGAGATAAAACTAAATCTGAATAAAATAAACTTTTGAGTGTTATGAACTGATTTTGTGGTTCTAAAAGGTCACAGAGGTGAGAGTGTTTGTGTTAAAACTCTGCCTGGCTCTCCTGGGTGTTGCTGCCCAACTAATGGCTCTCAGAGGACAATTAGCTAATGACCTGTTGACCACCTTCACCATAGTTACACCACAGAAACACTTTAGACACAAGAACAACAATGATTTCCCTTGAGGTGCTTCTTATAACATTTAAACCTGTTTTTGTTGTAATAAATAAAAACTGAAGTTAATACAAATCTGACCAGAACAACTGACATTACTGTGTAAATAAATATGGTATTTTGTTTGATTGATTTTGAAGCCATCCAAAAAGTTCAGAATATTTTAACCATGGGGTCAAAATTATCTGGATGAAGACAACTCTATTCCCTAATGCCTGCTGTTTCCCCACTGTCGCTCATTCAGGGAGAAAACAGTAAACACAGTTTGGTCTGGAGACCTGAAGTTTCATCACTTGTATTTCATCACAGTGATTCATCCTTCTGATGTGTAGCTACACACAAAGACAAATAAATCACAGCAACAACAAAAATCCCCCATGAAAAACTTTATTGGTGGTAACATTCTGGCCATACAGCCATTCTTCAGACAACCAAAAATTTGTTTTGATATTTGGTGTCTTGAGTGTCTTTACAACCATGATAAGGATGAAGTAGATATAGAGGTTGAACAGTTGGATGAATCCTGTCCATAGTTCCACATATTTATAACTGAAAGCTGCTGAAAATGACCACGGTCCAAATCTACAGGTAGTCCCCGACTTACGAGCGAGTTCTGTACCTGCGAGTTGCTCGTAAGACGAAAATTCGTACGTCGGAACATACCATACCATACCATTTTATTTATAAAGCACTTTCAACAGGAACAAGTCCACACCAAAGTGCTGAACATGAACACGTGTTCTCGTAAGTCCGGATTTTCGGTCGTAAATCGGAAGATTTAAGCTAGCGCTACTACGAACACTCGTTTTTCATCAAAAACGTTCATACTAGTTCATGAACATGCTCAGAAACGTGTTTCCAAATGGTTAGCTAACACACTTTCATCTAAAAACACAAAAAAGTGCTGTATTTTTTACAAATTTATTGCTCGTTCGCCAGCTCGTAAGTCCGGGACCTCGTATGTAAGAGCGCTCGTAAGTCGGGGACTACCTGTATTCTTCTGGCTTTAGCTAGAAGCATTTATGACATAGCTATACCATACCAATTCATTTATAGACCACTTAAAACAGCAACAAGGCCAACCAAAGTGCTGTACAATAGAAACAAAAGCACAGCGGACAGGAAAACATAAAATAAATCTATCCACCTTATTCCTACGCCCCATGATGCTTTGCGCGAATTATGTGAACGACTTCCGCCGAAAGTCAGAACCGGCACTTTTGTTACACGCTAGCAACGCGCTAACCGGTTTTCGTCAGAGGTTTTAGGTCATAAAATATGTGGGAACACAAACTATCACAACTCAAATGTGGAGATATTGTTTTACCGCTACCTACAGCTGTTGAGGGGTGGGAGGACGACTTGAAGAAGTGGCCGAAAATAACGTAGACTAGCATGTTTAGCTACTAGCATACTTAGCTACTTTGACAGTTGCTTCAGATGGCGAAGCGATGAGCAATCTGAAAAGCTCTGAAGCTTATTAGTATCTTCACATTAACAAGGTTGGTCCTGTTATGTTAAGAGAGCTGGGACACTTTATTTAAACAAACATAAAGCCCAGTCTAAGCATTAAAACTACACATCTCCAGGTCCAGCTAACAATGATGTTGCTTTGGACTTTTGAGCTGCAAGATGTTTATCTGGACACCAACTGAGCACCTGGAGCTTGACATTTCTTTTGACAAAGACTTTACTGATTCACAAATGAAGCACCTTGAGAACTTTTAATAAAATACAGTAAATGAAAACAAATAATGAAATAGACAGGAAACGATCTTTAAAAACTTGATAATGACAAAAGTGACATTTAGATAGAAACAGTAGTTTAATCCAAAATTAACTGATATAGTGCACACAAAAACCTAACCTTGTAAGAAGGTTAACAGTCAACTATTGTACATAACAAATGAATCATTTTAGCAAATACTTTTCTAATGTAATATAGTTAACATTGCATCCTTTAAAAAACATGTTGAGTTGTGTTACGTTTACAGCAAGTACACCAGTACTGTACATGTTTGAGAAAAATGTTTACATTTAATGTCTTCTCACTTCTCACTTGAAATAAGCTGGCATCCTTTGCGTGTGAATGCTGGAATGATTAAATTGACACCATAGCTCTTGCAGCAGGTCCCTCACTGTGAAACCACGATCACCCATCACCTCATCTCCAGCACGCAGATAGTCCAGAAACCCAGAGTTCTGTGTTATATACCTGTCACTGCATTTACCACCATAAGCATCTGAAATAAACATGATTATTCCAGAGGGAGAAACAGCCAATAAATATTTCACAGTGTTATTTGCATGTATGATTCACTTCTGGAGTCCAAGTTTTTAGCTTTCTGCAAAACATGTTGCTTTAATTGTTTCACGGGGCAACCATAGAATAAGATTGTTGGTTTGTTCTGACATTCTCGAAGTCGAACAGCCGGGTACTTTGTCACGTGACTGTTGGCAGACATCTTTGTTTTGGGGCAAACAAACGAGTGCTTCGGCGGGTGAAATTGGTAAAATGGTGAAAAGTTGCTGCGTTAAGGACTGCATTTCGCACATAAAAAAACATCCCGATAGAAACTACTTCATTTTTCCTACATCAGGAGCGAGAAGGGAGAAATTGAAAGCTGCAGTCAACAGAGGCATCCAAAAACCAGATGGATCTGTAAATCCTGCAAAGCTTTGATCACCACGAAGCAAGCACACGTATGTGTGTTCGGCACATTTTATTACCGGTACGTATTAGTATTGCTTTTAGAAACATAAAAAAGAAAATAGAGGTCATTTATAACAGTTGTTAGCACTGTAATTGATTAAACATCAGTAGGCCATGCACTTGCCTGGCCAGTGTTGAGTCAAATACATAAAAATACACCTTTTCTGAGACTGTTGTAATTCTAGTCTTTGTTATCTTTAGGACGGAAAGTAAATGTCCAGTCCCATCCAGACTATGTTCCATCCATCTTCCCTCAGCGCCCAGAGTCAGTTGAAGTTGCAGCTAACAAACCTTCCCTAAAGGTTGCACGATATGAAAGAGCTGCTCGGAGGGCCAAGAAACCAGGTATGTAATGATTTAATTTACTAAGGGAATACGTAACTTAATATATATATCTTCATAACAGATAACCTAAACAGTGAGGAAAACCTGAAACCTAAAACAAAGAAAGTTCTAATATTGTGTTCATGTGTGTGTCAGAAATATTAAAGTACTGTGTGTTACTGCTAACATGATTAAAATATTTCTCCTCTTTTTCCAACAGCAGTAACGCCCAAAGCACGAAGAAAGCTTTCCATGCCAGAGAGATCCACAGCATCCCCAACACATCATTTGGCTTCACAACAGCCGTCGGAAGATGACACGCATGTCAACAATTCATTGATTGACTTTGCCACACTGTGCAGCGCAGAGCTCCTGACACCAGCATTTACTAGGGGCAAAACACAACTGTCTGCAAAAGAAGTTGAAGTTTCACAAAAAATTTCATCTCTCCTGCTCCACTGAAGGTTCCTGCTCCACTGAAGGTTCCTGCTCTTCTGAAGGTTCCTGTCAGGATACATGTGGAGCGAGTGATTGGACTGATGAAGAACCGTTTTGGTATCCTGAAAGGTTCTTTACCTGTTCGCTGCATACAGAGTTGCAAAGACGAAAGTATGGATTGCCCACTGTCAAGCTGTGACAAAATTCTGACTGTTTGTGCATCACTGACAAACCTGGGACAGGGGATTGTTTTTAGACAGTAGTACTGCTGCATGCAGTTAACCTGTTGGCTTTATTTTAAAAATATTGACCAATTGAGCCTACAGTTGTATATATGGTATGATAGTGTTTCATTTGTAAAGTTCAAATTTTAGTTTGTTTATTTGATAATTATTGTAGAAAGTAATACTTTCTGAAAATAGTGTCATAATATTTTTTATTCTTCTGCAATCCTTTGATTTGATTTGTATTTTCGGTGGCATGTGAAAGAGCTGTTTTAAAACTGAAATGCTTAGATAGGATACAAATTATGAAAAAAAAATTGTCTGTCTTTAATACAATGAGTAATAAACATTAAAAATAGGACGAAACCATAATTTATGTTGTGCTGTTTCCCTTTTTTATGTGAACATTTTTGCATATTCAGTTTCAGTATGAAAAACTTTTAAAAATATTAGTTCTACCACTGACATGAAGTTTAAACAAGCTTAAAGGTGTCATTAACAGTATTGAATGTGCGTCTTTGCTTCAGACTTTGACAAACATACTTGTTCTGCAACACTGTGAGACTTAATTAACTTTTGCTTGTATACAACAGCTAACAAACAAGATGATAAAGAACCAACAATTAGAGAAAACAATTTTTATTGTTATTGTTGCACTGAAAAATACACTGCAGTCTTTCATTGTGCGGTCCACAGACAATGAACAACATAATTTTGCAGCTCCCGTTGTGCAAATACATCAGAACATTAAGAAAGATAAAATACAGAGGTAAAAATTGAATAAAAATAGATAAAAAATACAGTAAAAACAACAGTATCAGCCATATCAAAAAGTCAGGTGGCCATTATTGCACATAACCTTATTGCACATAACCACAGTGTTTGCAAGTTAACCATGTGTGTTTATAAGTCTTAACTGCTGTTAGATAATGAACAATAAAATAATTTTGCAGCTCCCGTTGTGCAAATAAATCAGAACATTAAAAAAGATAAAATAAAGAGGTACAAATACTGTATATATTATTATTATTTACCCACATATCAACCGGTAGTTTATACGGACATTTTTGGAGTCCAGACAGTTTCAGTTTCATACTGTCCCGCTGTCGCGCATCTCTGGTAGTAAACTGTCTTCGTATTCATAAGACATCCTTCCAAAGATGTGTGCTACACAAAAATATTCGATTCGACTTTACTAGCAAACAAAACCAGAGCCTCTGAACAAAACGAATTCCAATGGTCTGAACCGCAGTTTACCCCCACAACGCAACCTGATGTTGAAGTCACGTGATGCGTGACACCACGTCGACTTCGAGAATTAAGTCAATCCACATTCCAACAGTCATGCTGCATGTGACTGGTGGTGTTGAGCAGCTCCACACTCTCATCAAGCCCATCTGAAAGTAAAAGTACATTATACAAACATTAGGGTTCATTTATGAACACACACACACACACACCTATATTATATACAGTATATATATATATATATATATATATATATATATATATATATAAACACACACCTATATTATATATATATATATAGATAGATATGTATAAATAAACGCACACACAGCATACATATATAGGTGCGTGTGTTTATTTGCCAGTTATGAACGAAAATATTAGTATCATTTAATCACTGACTACATAAAATCATAACACTAAAAGCTGTCTCTTAAATCATACCTGGTGTTCTCGATCCTCTGGAGGATACTGTGACTTTTTTCAGGTGGTTTCTCGTAGCCCAGCCACAAAGAAGGATGCGGGTTTTTCTTATCGGAGCCTGTTCAACACACACTAGTTGCAGCCACAAATTCAGCTTCGTCTGATTATTCATACAGCCACGAACAGTGCAACAGGTACCAGAGCTCCACAAGACATCTTCGTGACAATATTAGCTCAAAATAACAGAAAACAGAACTTTAACAGAACTTCTACGATGCGCGCAGATTAGCAAGCAAACAACGAGGAGCCAATGCAAAAATTCTACTTCCGGGGTCAAACGGAAGTACGACACATTATCGATTCTACAGTGACACCCTCAGGAATAAGGTGGATAGATACAAATAGCAACAGAAAGCTATGGTCACATTAGTCATCTTTTTCATTTTAACTCATTGAAAGGTTTAGGCCTTTATGATGGTCGGATTTAATAATTAGAAACCTCCATAACCTTGTAATGTATAGTACAAAAAACAAAGTTCAAATGCAGTCCAATTAACTTCCACCAACTTTGATCTGAATAGTGAGGGGCATAAAAAGCGTGCCATGACGACGCGCAGATTAACAAGTTCCAGATGGCCGAAAGTTAGAGAACCAGGACATTATGAGGAGAAATGGACTATTGGAATAAAACATGTATGGATGAAAGCAGAGGAATTTCAGAATACTGCTTTACAATCATGCCCAATGAAATGGACTTTGTGGGAGCTAAAGAAACGTCATAACCCAACATCTGGATTTAGTAGAAAACAACTTTTAACTCAGCCTTCCAACTTTTGCAAGAAGAATCTGCTAGCTCACTTGGATATGGATGAGGCCAGCAAACATACCATGACAAGGAGCGGCCAGGATGCTGGGGGATCATCATCCCCACCATCCAATAATGGATATTAAGACCTTTAGAAAAGGCCTGGTCAACTGAATACAGTATAAGGGCAGCTGACCTGAAAGTAAGGGTCATGACTACATCTGTGGCCTGCACCCCTTGCCAAGCCTGAGTGACAAAGTACCCTCTAAAAGTCAGCAGAAGGTGTGATGTAGCACCACAAAACAATCCCTGCTGGCACCATAACAGAAACCAACAAGCTGGTGTCAGTGGTGGACAGTAACAAAGTACATTTATCTGAGTAATGTACTTAAGTACATTTTCTGGATATCTTTACTTTACTTGGGTATTTGTGGTTTTTGGAACTTATGACTTTAACTCCACTACATTTCAAATACAAATATTGTACTTTCTACTCCACTACATTTAGAGGAAGTTTCTTGTTACTTGTTCCTTTTGGCTCAGCTTTGCTGTTTTTCTTTCCTTAAATGCAGTTGGCCAGTTGTTGATTCAGGTATTATGCTAGGTTCATCTGTGAAAAACATTCATTGTTTTGTACTTTTAAATACTTGAGTATTTTTAAATGCATTTGAATACTTCAGTATTTTCAAAAATGAGTACTTCAGTAATTTAACTTGACTAAACTTTTGACCGAGCAACTTTTACTTGTAGTTGAGCAAGATTTGACCATGAGTATCAATAATTTTACTTAGGTACTATAATTGAGTACTTTGTCCACCACTGGCTGGTATGCACCAAAGCAGCATGGATCCTCGACCACAAACTCACTTAAAATAGGAGGAAAAGGGGCTAGAAGCTCAAATCAAGGCAAGATAGATTTATACTAAATACAGAGAAACTGTGATGGACTGACACTGTCTGGGATTTTACCAGCCTTTGCAAACTGACTGCTGGAGACATACAATCTAGGGATGCACCGATCCACATTTCTCACTTCCGATCCGATACTTATTAACTCAGTATCGGCCGATACCGATACTTTCCCGATCCGATACTGTTCAGGTATTTGACTCTGTATAATGAAACTTTTGCACCCAAACTATTCATTTTAACATTGTGTGAGATAAACCCAATGAAGACACTCTTAAGCCTTACAATAGGGAACCCCCCTATTGTAAGGCTTAAGAGTATCTTCATTGGGTTTATCTCACACAATGTTAAGAAGGGCAGTTACAGAATGTGATTGAACACAAGTGCTCTTTGAAGCTGGATCGGAAAAGTATCGGCAGGTTTGATCCGATACCCGATACTTAAATAATGCTGGTATCGGATACCAATACCGATACTGGATCAGATCGGCCCCATGCCCCCATCCCTAATACAAGCTATAAAAAAGTTAATATTTAATATCTAATAAAGCTAAGTCTGGTCCTGTGGACATTCAAAAAACAAAACAAAGCAAAGCAAAATTGTTTTTTTGAATGTTCAGAGGACCAGACTTAGCTTTATTAGATTTTTCTACCTGGATTATTGAGCATGCATCAGGGTATTAATCATTAATAGATTATAGAATCAGAGCCCACAATTTAAACAATTTAAATTATTTATTTGTTTATTTTTTACATAATTTGGACTTCCAGCTCATGATACCCATGAAAACAGAATTTCAAAAAATTAGAATACTGTGAAGACATCAGCCCACACTACTCGGTTTTTGCAGGAAAAAAGAAAGAAATTAGGATCACAACAAATCAATCAAAATATGGTACTCCCTACACGTCACCTTGTTCAACTCTTCTTGCCCATGGAGAACAAAGCATCACAGGAACGCAGATGGAGAACCCTGCTGTTAAAGTGGATAAAAGCTAAATCAAACTATGACAATAAACTTTTTGTGATGCATTTTTTCATTGTGTCTGTTTTAAGGCTACAAACTAAGGAATGTCTTATGGTGACATGTTTATAAAAAAATAAAAAGCCAGCTTCCTTTTGACTTCTTCAGTTGTTATTAAAATGGGTAAAGGTTTATATTTGTATGAAATATTATTTAAGCTGTAGATTGTGCCAAAATTAATGCTTTTATATATTTGACTAGTGCTTCATGAACGTGACACCTCTCATGAAAACAGCAGCAGCAGGGAGAAAATAAAACCCTGCTGTTTCTTGTTGATCACTCAAAATAACTTCTGCTTCACGAACTGAAGACAAATCGCTAAAATATCATCTTTTAAATTGCTAAATTCATCTGATGCGTCAGCATTCTCAGCCATTGTTTTACTATGCGCGTTGGAGCAGGCATCTGGATGTGACGTCACAGTCACGTGACCGGAAAACCCCGGATTTACCGTGTAAAAAAACAGCGCTAATTTTAAACTATTTTTGAGAGGAATTTTCATTCATTTAACATTGTTTTAGCAAAAACGAACATAGGTCAATCTTAATATATATATATGATGTGCCATTTTATGGAAAGTTCAAAGATGATGTCAGGGGAGCTTTAAGTTAATTATGTCAAATAAATACTGTATTTGTTGGTCTATAACACGCTCCCGTGTATAATACGCTTTTACCAATTATTGCCAATAAACCAGAGAAAACCGTACATAATATGCTTCGGTGTTTAATACGCATCTATTATGCGTCACCACTACGCGACGCGTCAGCGCCTCGTTTGCCCTGCTTAAAATGGCGGCCACAGAAGCGTCAGCACGGAAGGACTTTACAAGATTAAAACGGTAAAAACTATTATTTCTTTGCTGAGAAAAAATATATTTCTTAGCTGACGTTATAGCACAAGGGTTCCCGAGCTTAACCGTTCCTTAATCAATTCACGAAATGGTCAAATCTGCTGAATTTAAATTGTTTCGGTTTGACTTTTTCCAAACAGCCTCGGGGGCGCTACGAAAATAAATTATAAATAAATCGAATTTTATCTCAAATGTCTTCTACAGGTCAACAGTCTGTAAATTGAAGCCATATAATTACACTCTGTAAGCAGAAAAAATATCCACCGAGTGGTTTCTGAGCTGTTTATCTAAACAGTAGGTATCTGTTTATGGTAGCTAACAGCTAACATGCTAAAAGCGATTTTTTTTTTGCTCTAAATATCTTCTGCAGCTAACAGGTTGTAAATGACCACCAAATAATTACACTCTGTAAGTTTCAAGAAAATCCGCGGTGTGGTTTATGAGTTATCTTGTAAAAAAAAAACGCTAACAACACAGCTAAATGGTAGCTACCTCCAGAGCAGGGAGCCAGGCAGCAACATTCAGTCCGAGCAGAGGAGGCTTTTTTCGGACACATGATGGTCGGTGGACTCTCTGGAAGTGTCCGCTAGCGGACAAAAGTGGTGCTGCACCATTTTTAGGCCAAAATGAAAAACGGCAAATCAGAGCCAAAAATGGGTCTAAAAATATGGGAAAAAATCCATAAATAATACGCTTTGGTGTATAATACGCAGGACATTCAAATGAGCAAAAAAAACTGTGTGTTATAGACCGACGATTACGGTACATTTGATTTCTTTTTTTTTTTGTTATATCACTGTTTTGTGATATTCTAAATCAATTTCAGGCTCGCTGAAGGATCGGCACGTTGTTTAGAAAAAAACACACACAGATTCTATTAAAATTATGTGTCATTTATTATTAAAAATCTGTGACAGATGAAGTAAAAAGCAAAACAGACATAAAGTTGTACAATCACCTCAGATGTACAAAAAACATACAAGTATTGAACTCAACAAACTGTTATTTGCTAGGATAAATTGTGTCATATCTTCCCGCCACAAAAACACACAATCTCAAGGCATTGATGTTACAAGAATTCTCACCATGACACTGAGCCGGGAAGTTGCACGACTCAGATGAAAATTTACATCAATACGGACTGGACACCTGGATCAGAGGCTCTCAGTAGACTTCAAAAAATGTTCATCTGAGAGCTCCACATTTTATACCTTGTAGTGTGTGCGTGCGTGTATGGGTGTGTGTGTGCGTGCGTGTGTGTGATGTCTTCACTCAAACATGTTTTTCAGAGCAAAGTGGTGATAGGCACGGAAAACCAAGTTGCAGAAAACAGAGTTCAGATACAGTTTAAAGCTAGGGTATGTAGCTTTTTTTATAAACATATTTCTTCTCTCTGTCACTATTTTTTGACAGTGTGATGTTATACAGCTAATCTTTGAGAAATACTATATTCCTCTGTCGTCTCCCGGTGGTTA
>JBBPBX010012607.1:0-41359 GCA_038048925.1 Garcialebias charrua
ATAGTTATAAATATAGGTATCTATATAAATAAATAACTATTTTTATAACTACTGTATATATACAATATATATATATATATAAATTTAAGGTTCATTTATAAACTTCATCAACTCGTTTAAAAGTTATTTTCTTTTAATTGAGGATTTTTGGGATTGAAATTGCCCCAAGGCCACACCCTGCCACAGATCTTTGGAGGACACCCCGTGTGGAGATGGTCTTCAACTGGTCTCCATGGGTCAGTCCTCAGTGCTGGTTGATCACCTTCGGTCTCACGCAGGTGGAACCCACTGAGATGAGTTTGTACTCAGTGGTAGCTGTGCCTGGCCCCAGATGCGGCTGTTGGTTGCAGCACTTCCTCTCTACCACGGTCGGCATTTCTCTGCATCTACGGCAGATGCACCATGAAGGTTGTCCAGGTAAAGGAGGGATGGTTGTCCAGGTAAAGGAGGGATGGTTGCTGGTGAAGCAGGTCTGAAATGGCTGAGGACATCAAAAAAATATAAACGTAAAAAACAAACTAACATTGTTACTGAGGCAACACATTACATTATTTTATTAAAAACAATAATCATGTTTGATCATGAAATAAAGAAACATGTACTGTACAGGTAGTCCCCGAATTACGAGCGCTCTGATCTGCGAGGTCCCAGACTTACGAGCTGCGAATTTTTGGAAAAAACGAAAAAAATACTGAGTTTTCATGTGTTTTTTCACTACAGTTAGCAAGTTAAGCATATAAACACACGTTTCCGATCATTTTTATGCACTCAAAAGTAGTTTTTAGATGAAAATAGAGTGTTTTTAGGTGCGCTGGCGAAAACCGTTCCAATTTACGAGCGGACTTCCGGGTTTACGAAGGAAATGGCGGCCGTTCCAAATTACGAGATTTCCGGTTTACGAGCGCCCCCTAGTGACGGATCTCGCTCGTAAATCGGGGAATACCTGTACTTGGGAACCAGTACAATAAATTATCTCAATAAAAGTTAATGAGACTAAGGCCCTGTACACACGTAGCCGTTTATCATTAAAACCGAACAGTTTAGCGTGCGGTTTAGCCTTTCATGCACACGTGAACGCTGGTTGATGTAACTATAAATGAATAATAACAAAACTCCGGCCAAAGTGAAGATTTGAGAACTCTCCGTTTTCGAGTCTGCGTGTGGACTTTCAGAACGGAGCTTTCTGCTCCAGCTGGACCGGCAGAACCGGGTCTGCCGGTCCAGCTGGAGCGGCGCTCACGTCACATAATGCTCTAAAAAAAGCACTAAAAAGTCAACATACCTGCTCTGACATGATTCCTAGTCGACATTTTCCTGCGTTTTATTAACTTTGTACTCCAACACGGTATTTAATAGTAGTTCAACCTCACGGTCTGTCCACACAAACGAAAGAAAAAAAAAAAAAATAACAGGAAGTGTGGCTGCATGGGTTGAAGGGTTGTGACAGCACTACACTGCCACCTATGGGTTCAGCATATTCTTTACAACTTTACAAGGTTCTGTGGTGAAAAAAACGGGACATGTAGACGAACATTTTAAATATTCGAACATGTATGGACAGAGATTTTTTTTTGCGCAAATATTCGTTTTTCAAACACCAGGCTACGTGTGTACAGGGCCTAACTCGAAAGTATAGACAAAATCATATTTTTAACACGCACTAAAATACGTACGTTCAGTGCAAGTGTATGTTATACATGAACACAGAATTTTAATTAAGTCATCTTTTTAAAAATTCTTAAATTTATAAAGTTGTACATTTTCTGTGACGCGGTTAGAAAAATAAAATAATAAAAAAATAAGCTTCAAAGATATTTATTGTCAATATTGTGCATCTGTATTATTCTAATTTTATGTCCACTAAAATTGCAGCACAGAAAAGCCATAACAATAAAGAAATACATTATATAAAAACTGGAGCGTGAGATCGATAGGCGGATAGGTGCAGCATCCGCAGTGAAGCGGGCGCTGTACCGGTCTGTCGTGGTGAAGAGAGAGCTGAGTCGAAAGGCAAAGCTCTCAATTTACCGATCGATCTACGTTCCCACCCTCATCTATGGTCATGAGCTTTGGGTTATGACCGAAAGAACGAGATCTCGGATACAAGCGGCTGAAATGAGTTTTCTCCGCAGGGTGTCTGGACTCTCCCTTAGAGATAGGGTGAGAAGCTCAGTCATCCGGGAGGGACTCGGAGTAGAGCCGCTGCTTCTCCACATCGAGAGGAGCCAGTTGAGGTGGCTCGGGCATCTGGTTAGGATGCCTCCTGGACGCCTCCCTGGTGAGGTGTTCCGGGCATGTCCCACCGGGAGGAGACCCAGAGGAAGACCCAGGACACGCTGGAGGGACTATGTTTCTCGGCTGGCCTGGGAACGCCTTGGGATTCCCCCAGAGGAGCTGCTCCAAGTGGCTGGGGAGAGGGAAGTCTGGGCCTCCCTACTTAGGCTGCTACCCCCGCGACCCGACCCCGGATAAGAGGAAGAAAATGGATGGATGGATGGATTATATAAAAACAACTATTAAACTTTGGTTTTTGTTTCTGCCTACCGTAATATCTGGTGGAAATACATTTCATAAACAATATTAGACATACAACCTTACCATCTACATTTTAAAATTGTGTAATAATATTATGATCACAGTTATATTAGTTGCAGTGCAAACCATAAAATAATCGTCACATAAATACAGTTTCTAATTACTTACCTTGTTTCCAAAACCTGAATGGGAGTCTCCCCAAATTCACTACTTCTCAGACCTTCCCCAAAGTCATCATCTCTGCATAAAAACATATAATGTAGTTCAAACAATAATCAGATATTCTTTTCAACACATTTATCACACAATGACAAATTTATCTAACATATCAAAGCATGTAGGATGATTTAAAAAATAGCATCAAACAGCCATCTTCCATCCTGTTCTGCTGCTAGAAGTAAAATTTGAACTTTTTACGCTCTCCTTTCATCCTGCTTCACTGCAGGCTCATGTCCGCAGCAGACAAACGCGTCCCCCCCACCGCAAGTTTTACAGATTTTATGCAAAAAATTTATGATTTTTGGGATCAACTCGGGGTGTGGTCGTAAGATGGAGTAAGTCGCACTTGCCAGTGCTCCGGTTAAAACTTATTTTTTAGCACCACCAAGCCCTCTACATCTACTTTTTTTTGCCTATTATCACGCACACAACTTCCATCAAACATCTCTTTTAAAGATTTTAAATTAAAAATGTCTCAAAAGTCGACAAGATCGAAGAAGGACGCTGAGAAAGATGACGCTGGCCTAACCCTCGAGGCAATTACGTCGCTGCTCGAGGAGCACCGCGCGGCGCTGTCAGCTGAGTTCAAACAAACTTTTAATCAGCTGGATATCAAACTGGACCAAACTCGGCTCGCGGTGGAGGAACACGGCCAGCGTGTGTCATCACTGGAACTTGTCACTAACGACCTGAGCCAGCGCATGTCGGAGGTGGAAAACACCTGCTCAACTCTCCAGGAGGAAAACGCCAGACTAAAATCTAAACTAGCAGATTTAGAAAGTCGAAGCAGATGGCAAAATATTCGTGTGCTGGGTTTACCGGAGTCTATTGAGAGCGGACGTCCTACAGACTTCTTTTCCAACCTGCTGTGCGACATCTACGGGCGTGACACGCTTCCTTCTCCACCCGAACTGGACCGGGCCCATCGAACCCTCGCCCCGAAACCCGCCTCGGACCAGCGGCCGCGCCCGGTTATCCTGCGAGTGCACCGGGTCCAGGTGAAGGAACTCCTGATCAGGGAGGCTCGACGCAGAGGTAAACTTGAATACCGGGGGAAACCGGTGCGGATCGTGGAGGATTACTCCCCAGAAGTCCTTAACCAGCGAGTGGAATATAAGGAAGTGATGGCTGCGCTGTACTCTCTGGGCTTAAAACCTGCTTTGCTTTTTCCTGCTCGACTCCGCGTGACTTTACCTGCTGGACACAGAAAGTGGCTGGGCTCTGTGGAGGAGGCGCAGAAGTTCATTGACACCTTTCAGGCTTCACAGCGCAAGTAACATTTAAACTTTTCTTTTTACTGATGAGCAACGCGCTGTTCCCGCACTGGCTTTGATTATTACACTAAACTATTGTTTACATGAGGTGACGAACAGATGAGCAGGACTCTGCCCATACTCTCATTATCTGAGACTTTTTAGTTTTTACTACGGCTTTTTTGGTTTTGTATTTAAGCACATAAATAATTGAAGTATTCTTGTATAAAAATGGGTGAAATATATAATGTTTTCAATATATTATTTTGAACTATTAACATTTTTCCTCTTCTCGTTTACCTGTTGACTATCTTGAGCTGAATTTTGGGTTAGTCCTGGATTGATTGATAATTAATTTGAGATTAGGATTAATTTAACTTTAGGTTTGTATATGTGTGCGTGATTACCGGTACACATTTATGTGTATACATTTTTTTGGCCTTGCATACTTTAAACTAGTTTGTGAGGTGCTTATAATTATTTTATTTTTTTTTATTCCCCCCTCCCTTTTTATGATACTGGAGCCCTAGTTTAAAAGTTAGACAGGACAGGAGTTACCTCAGCCTTTACAGCGCAAGTACAGTAATATTTAACTTTTCTTTTGACTGATGTGCAACGCGCTGTTCCCGCACTGGCGTTGTCTATGTTTAGACTAAACTTCTGTTTACATGAGGTGACGAACAGATGAGCAGGACTCTGCCCATACTCTGATTATCTGAGACTTTCTTTTTTTTGGTGGGGCTTTTTGGTTCTGTATTTAGGCACATAAATAATTGAAGTAGGCCTATTCATGTATAAAAATGGGTGAAATATATAATGTTTTCAATATATTATTTTGAACTATTAACATTTTTCCTCTTCCTGTTTACCTGTTGACTATCTTGAATTGAATCTTGAATTGGTCTTGGACTGATTGAAGATTTAATTTAGGATTAGGATTAATTTAACTTTGTTTATATGTGTGTGCGTGATCACACATCTATGTGTACATTTTTGGCCTTGCATGAGGTGCTTATACATTTTTTTCCCTCTTATGATACTGGAGCACTAGTTTAAAAGTTAGACAGGAGACTTATTTTTAATTTTTATGGAGCTTGCTGCTTCTGTTTTTTGCAGCTGTCCAGGGTGGGAAAGGGAGGGGGGTGGGGGGTCCATCACTGCCATTAATTTATATTTTCTTTCACTTTGCCAAGAACTGCACAGCCATCAACACATTAGACTGTATTACCTACCTTTCTTATACAAATTATTAGTAATATGAGTGGTCAGTTGGTGTTGTCAAGCTGGAACGTCAAAGGTTTGAACCACCCCGTCAAGAGAAGGAAGGTGCTTTCTCATTTAAAACAGTTAAAAACAGGCATTGCTTTCCTGCAGGAGACTCACATTAGAAGTGACGATAGCAAACGATTACTGCAAACATGGCACGGGCAGAGTTTCCATTCCTCCTTTCGAGCAAAGGCTCGGGGCGTCTCGATCCTCATCAGTCAAGACATTTCATTTGAACCATTTCAAGTTAACTCAGATAAATATGGTCGTTTTGTGATTGTTTCCGGTAAATTGTACAACACACCAGTAGTGCTAGTTAACGTTTATGCCCCAAATACGGATGATGTTGGTTTCTTTGAGAAATTATTTTCACTGCTCCCGGACCTAAACACATACTCATTGATACTCAGTGGTGACTTGAATTGCTGGTTGGATCCAGTTTTGGACAGATCCTCTACAAACCCTGCCACAGCCAGCAGGTCGTCCCACACTATTCGTGCCTTTCTATCTAAATATGGCCTGTGCGATGTATGGCGTTTTTTACACCCAGCTGAGAGAGAATATTCTTTTTTTTCTCATGTTCATCACTCGTACTCGAGGATCGATTACTTTTTCATAGACAACAAACTTCTTCCCTCTGTCCGTGGCTGTGACTACCACAGTATTGTCATCTCAGACCATGCACCTGTCACTCTGTCTCTGTCCCTCCCTGACATTCCTATAAGGAGTAGACAGTGGAGATTCAATTCAACGTTACTGTCAAACAATGATTTTGTTACATTTATAGAAAAAGAAATAACCTTCTTTCTATCCATAAACAGAACTCCTGGGATCCCATTGTCAACCGTTTGGGATACCCTTAAGGCCTATCTTAGGGGACAAATCATTTCATATACCGCCCGGCTGAGGCAAAAATCTCAAAAAGAAAGAACTGATTTAGCCCAGCAGATAAAAGAAATTGATCAACAATATGCTCAAAACAAATGCCCTAATCTGTACAAAAAAAAAGTAGAACTCAAAACTAAGTTTGATTTATTGTCTACATACTCAATAGAACAATCACTTTTGAAAAGTAAATCATCATTTTACATACATGGAGAAAAGTCAGGAAAACTACTGGCAAATCAGTTGAAGGGTGCCACGGCTAAACAAATCATCCCTAAGATCCAATTAAAGAACGGCACCATAACTCTAGATCATTTACAAATTAACAGAGCATTTAAGGACTTTTATTCCCATTTATATACTTCAGAATCTCAAACCAACAAGAATTTATCTTCTCAGTTTTTCGAAAAGACCAATATGCCAAAACTCACACCCAATCTGAAAGATGCACTGGAGATCACAATATCCCTGACAGAAATTGTGTCAGCTGTATCGGTAATGCAGTCTGGCAAATGTCCGGGTCCTGACGGCTTCCCTGCTGAATTTTTTAAGAAATTTTCTCCATTACTTTCCCCACTCTTACACTCGGTTCTCTTAGAGTCGTTTGACCAAGGATCCCTTCCGAAATCTTTCTTAGAGGCCTGCATTACCCTCATTGCAAAGAAAGGAAAAGACCCAACTCACTGTTCCTCTTATCGACCAATCTCCCTTTTAAATACAGATGCCAAAATTTTAGCCAAAGTTCTTGCTCAAAGGTTGGAAAAGATCCTTCCTTTCATCATATCAAAAGACCAGACTGGATTCATTAAAGGCAGGCACTCCTTTTTTAATATCAGACGCCTTTTGGACATTATTTATTCTCCTTCGGATACTGTTCCTGAGTGTGTTATTTCCCTTGATGCGGAGAAAGCATTTGATCGGGTTGAATGGGACTACTTGTTTAATGTTCTTGACAAATTTGGTTTTGGCCCCAATTTCATTACATGGGTGCAATTAATTTATTCACATCCCACCGCAACCATTCGTACCAACTCTCAGATATCGAAACCATTCAGTCTACATCGAGGAACTCGCCAGGGATGCCCACTGAGCCCTTTGCTCTTTGACCTGGCAATTGAACCTCTTGCCACTGCTTTGCGGTCCTGTGACACAATTTCAGGAATCTGGAGAGGCGATATGGAGCACAAGGTCTCCCTTTATGCTGATGACCTTTTACTTTTCATTTCTCATCCGACTGACACGCTGCCTTCCGTTTTATCATTACTTGAGGAATTTGGAATCAATTCTGGTTACAAATTAAACTTGAGTAAAAGTGTAATTTTCCCTGTCAATACCCTGGCGCAGACTCTTGACTTTAGTAAATGGCCTTTTAAAATTGAGAAGATAAAATTCTCTTACCTGGGTGTTACAGTTACGAGGAGGTATAAGGATTTATATCAAGAAAATTTTGTCTCTCTGTTGAATCAGACAAAGCAGGCATTATCCCGATGGTCACCGCTTTCCACTTCCCTCATAGGCCGTATTAACTCAGTCAAGATGGTCACTTTACCTAAGTTTTTATATCTCTTTCAAAATATTCCTGTTTTTATCCCTGGTTCATTCTTTGTTCAGTTAGATTCCATCATTTCATCATATCTGTGGCAAGGAAAACGTCCACGCTTAAATAAGACATATCTCCAAAAAACTAAGGCCGCAGGCGGTCTTGCCCTTCCAAATTTCCGCTTTTACTATTGGGCAGCAAACTTGCACTGTCTAGCATTCTGGTCATTCTATTACAACAGGCCTGACAGCCCTGACTGGGTAGAGATGGAGTCACAGTGTTCTGGGAAATGGTCCTCCGTGGCTTTCTTGGGATCCTCACTCCCGCTTCCACCACTTACAACTGTTATAAATCCAGTTATAAAACACTCACTAAAAATCTGGGCACAATTTCGTAAATATTTTGATTTCTCTAGTTTCTCTCTTTATAGCCCTATTATGTCTAACCAACTTTTCAAACCATCATCTCAGGACTCTGTTTTTAAAGAATGGCAAAGAAGGGGTATAGTACGCTTCAATGACTTGTTTCTCAATAACACTTTAGCTTCATTTCAACAACTATGTGAAAAATTTAGTCTTCCCCAGTCCAATTTTTTTAGGTATCTCCAAATACGGCACTTTATTACTCTTCATTTGTCCAACCTCTCCATTTCAACTGATAGCAGTATTGTTGACACTATTCTTTCTCTAGACCCAAATAAAAAACAGTCCATTTCATTCATTTACAGTAAACTATTGGATTTGAAGCGTGCTTCCTCAGATAAAATCAAAGCTGCTTGGGAAGAGGATCTCGGCTCCTCTATTTCAGAGGACTCTTGGACCTCCATACTCAAACTGGTGAGCTCCAGTTCTCTCTGTGCTAGACATTGTCTAATACAATTTAAAGTGGTGCACAGAGCTCACATCTCTAAACTGAAATTGTCCTCTATGTATCCTGATGTCAGCCCATACTGTGTGAGATGCAAACATGCTGAAGCCTCTCTCTCCCATATGTTTTGGTTTTGCCCATCTCTGAACAAATATTGGCGGGAAATCTTTCAGACTTTATCACGTGTACTAGATACACGTCTGAACCCTGACCCACTGATTGCTCTGTTTGGTCTTGTAGAGGGCATGACAAACCTAAATAAAAACCAACAACATGTAATATCGTTCACCTCTCTCCTGGCCAGACGAGCTATTTTGCTTAGGTGGAAAGAACCGTCTCCACCCACTCACGCTCAGTGGTTGGCTGACATCATGTCCTGTTTAAAGCTGGAGAAAATCAGATTCACACTCCAACAGAAAGAGGGTAAATTTGAGAATGTTTGGGGACCTTTCCTGAATCTGTTCCAGTCTCTCTGACAACACAACTCACTCAGGTTAATGCAGTCTCTTGGCTATTTTACCTTCTATTTATTTTTTCCCCCTTTTCTTTTGGCAGTGATTGGGTAGGGATTATTTTCTATGTTATTATTATTATTTTAATTTTTTCCTTTAGTGTGGATTATAATGTACATGTTACAACTCAAATTGACTGTAGTTTGTTTGTTTGTTTTGTTGTTGTTGTTTGAAAAAAAATGAAAAAATTCAATAAAAAAGATCTTGAATTTGAAAAAATTAATGATTTTTGAGGCCCTTTATACAGGTAAACGTCCAAGAGGTTGACATGTATGCATCAACAACATATATTGTGTAGGAGAACTAACAGACTTTTTGATTATGAACATCAAATGATCTGCAGACAATATGCTAATTGCTAGTTGTTGTGATCATGCCTCTCTTACACAGACAGCGCAGTTACAGTACTTTCATCATATCTGCTTGCTGATCCACAATACAATAAGTTAGGATAACGAAATGTACGTATCGAAACAATACTGAGGTTGAATGAGTTAGCTGCTACCATTAGCATCAGGTCAGCTGTAGGCCGGAAAACGGTTTTAGCCTGTTGTAGATAATATCATGGCGTAGATAATATCATGGCATTTGCACTATCACATGATTCAAGCAAAGACACTTACTTGTCAAGCAAGAATGT
Source organism: Garcialebias charrua (assembly GCA_038048925.1). NCBI lineage: Eukaryota > Metazoa > Chordata > Actinopteri > Cyprinodontiformes > Rivulidae > Garcialebias > Garcialebias charrua. The sequence continues at coordinate 9,718 of JBBPBX010012607.1, forward strand.
TGCTATCTCTGCATCGCTTCGCAATCCTTTGAGCACCCGAAGCTCTCGCCACCTCCGCCATTTTGAAACAGCTACTGTTTCTGTTGGGGACGTGCGCGGCTGCGCGCTGCCGCTGGGAGAGGCGGGGGAAGGGCGGGGGAAGCTCGTTCATGAAAATAACTCTGTTTTGATTGGCTGGTTAAACTCGGGGCGCTCTGGTTTTTATAAATGCTATTTTAACCACCGGGAGACGCCAGAGGAATATAGTATTTCTCAAAGATTAGCTGTCTAACATCAGTCTGTCAAAAAATAGTGACAGAGAGAAGAAATATGTTTATAAAAAAAGCTACATACCCTAGCTTTAATATATGTATTTTTTTATTTTTGAGATGAATCCTTCACATGTTGTCATCAGTTCTCACGTCTCTGTTTTGAACTTAGCCAGTGTGCATTTTGCAACAAAATAGGGGGATTTATTTTCCAAGATATTTGTTATAGCTGATTGTCTGCTGTGATCAGATCATCAATTAGTTTCTGTAGGAGTTAATGACCGAACACTCTGTAATTGTTTGGTACTCTTACTCTTTTCCAGGGCTGGGGTTCTTTACTTCCTCCCAGTGGGACCTGATGGGAACGGCCATGGTGACGCCTGATTATGTGAGGCTGACCCCAGATCAGCAGAGCAGACAGGGGGCTGTGTGGAGTCGGATTGTAAGTCAACAGCAACAGTTTTCAAAATGCAGCTGTGCTTTATCAAAACCCACCCTCTGATCCAGCTGCCTGTAGAACCTCCACCCTCTGATACAGAAGCCTGTAAAACCTCCGCTGTCTAGTCCAGTAGTTTGTAGAACCTCCACCCTCTGGTCCAGTAGCCTGTAGAACCTCTGAGGGGAGCGGGACAAAAAGTGTGTGCTGGGTGAGTGGGGTCCTTCATGATTAGGGTTGGGCATTGAGGATCGACAATCGTTTGGAACTGGGACTAACTGTCCGGTTTTCCCGGAATCGTTCAAAATATTTATTTTCGATTCATATTTTCGATGCCTAGTCTGCCAACCGGAAGTTGAAGCCGCCCGCCGAAAACCAACGAAGAAGAATCCACCGGAAGTGTTCCCAAACATGGAAAGTGAGCAGTTGCGGTCGAAAGCATGGCTTAACTTTAATAAAATGACCAGTCAGCCCAGTGCGGCAATTGCAATAATTTTATAATGTGCAAAGGAGGGTGGAGAAGTAAAAAAGTGGCCCGTCTTTGACGCGCTCCGCCGGACTATTTTCGCTTCCTCCTTGGGACAGGGTCCGACCCTCAGAAGTAAAAGGGTGGCGCTCCGCCGGACTGTTTTCGCTGCCTCTTCTTCAGCTCCATCAGGTAAATAAAACCATAAACTACATCTCATACCAACATTAAGGCAGCTAACAAGTTATACTCTACTTAAAGCTGTAGGTCAACTCAAATGCAAACACCATGCTAACGTTAGCTCGTATTTTTTTCTTAGACAAATGACCTGAAATGGCTAAAGTTAGCCAGGCTCCACGGTGTTCACCACAGCGTCCAAGAGAAATACATCAGTGCAACTGAATGAAGAGTGACACAGAACGATTACAGCATATGTTGTGAAAAGGTTGCATCTCTTTTCAGATGTGGAATCACCAACATTTAGGTTAGTTAGGCAATAACAACAGAGCTAATAATTGTCCATGCTAACAGGGACATGTTTGTTCATATGTTTGCAGCAACATGGTGAAAACCATCAACCCAAGTAAACACCACCTACCATGGACCACTTGTCAAATAAGTTAATCTCATCTTGTTAGAAGGTGGAGAAGAGCTGCTCTGCACTTTATACAGAAGATGGATGACTTGTCTGGCGGCAGATCCAGAGAAAGATGATGGAACAGGTGAAATGTCATTCATGCACAACTGTCCTTTCAGCGATTAAAATCTGAAATCTAAATACTAGTAATGTTCTTTGTGGTCAACAGAGGAAGACTGTGGAGATGATGGGGTCACCATGCAGTCTGAGGAAAGGCCTGAGAATGAGGGAGTGGAGGAAGAGGAGGAGAGTGTTAAGTGTATGATAGCTGAAATTATATACATTCTCAATCTTAATAATGATTTAATAATCTCTTTTTACTGATAATACTGATGAACCTGTTGTTTGTTTAGGAACCACCTCCCTGCAGTCTGTCCAGAAAGTCTCCACTGGAGGAGCTTTTTGCTGAGGAAGAGGCACAGAACATAATGTCACAGCTCCATGTCCATGAAGAAACAAGTGGAGAGAGGGCTGCAGATGTACCAGGACATTCCACCAGCCGTTCTGTCTGAGGACCCTGCTGCTGGTGGTGGAACCAACACAAGATTTATCCTTTGCTGTCAGATCTTGCATTCTCATATTTAAGTGTTCAATCTTCTCCCACACCCAGCAAACATGTTGTCCACTGCAGGAGACACTGCCTGTCCAGAGCACTCGCACATACTGCCTGAGAAGCAGATATGATCATTTCCCTCAACAAAAACAGTTTCTGATTTTATACTGTACCTGCTGCTAACCTGGACTGGATTGTACAAGTTGCTCTTTTTTATAATGATAATAATAATTTTGTTTGATATTCTGCAGGACAGGAATTTTGGGTTTTCATGAGCTGTATGCCAAAATCATCAGTATTAAAACAATAAAAGACCTGAAATATTTCAGTTGGTGTGCAATGAATCTAAAATATATAAAAGTTTCATTTTTATCATTACATTGTGGAAAATACTGACCTTTATCACAATATGCTAATTTTTTTAGAAGGACCTGTAGAGAGAGTCTTGGTCTGACTTCATCTTGGTCTCCATCTTGGTCTTGGTCTCCACCTGCATCATGAAGGACCCCACTCACCCACTCATTTCTTTTACATTTTATATTTTTGTTGGATGTAACTCGGACCCTGTGCACACAATTTTGTTCCACCTCATGTACCACATGTGATGTGAATGACAAATAAACAATCTTGAATCCTTGAATCTTGGACGGAGTCGGCTGTGAAGGTTGGAGTGTGGAGAAGTCTAGTGATGGCGAGATGAAGCTTCATGAAGCACTGAGGCTTTCCATTAAATAGCTCGACTCATGATCTGACGCGCCATGATGCTTAATTTGCTCTACTGCGCCATCAAGTGGACTATAAATGTAAAACTGGTTGATGGATTATAGTAACATAACTGGTTTGCGAAGCTTTAAGTTGAATAAAAGAAAAAAGAAATCATGTTTGTGAGGACCTCAAATAAAGTCTAAATTTCTGCAAATGATCTTAATTTGTCTTTATGATGATGAAATTTTCTGTCTGCCCCTTATATTTCAAATCTTGTGCATACAAACGAACCAGTTCCTGAATCGATCACGTGGTACGGCCTGCTAGCGAGGCTTTGAACATCACTACATGCGTAATACACGCCTCGATACACGCTCCACATAATCCTCCTGGATTACTCGACACACGCTTTGAAGCCTCGACACAGAATAATTAATTTAATAATTTGTCACACTTTGTCATCTGTGTATGTTTCCCATACTTCACAGACGAAATTGGTCTTCTGCCTTTAACCCAACCACCACCAGGTGGTGCAGCGAGCAGCCGTAGTCAGCGCTCGGGGAGCTGGAGAATTAGATGTGCACTCATAGACACCCCAAGGTGTGTAGTGGCCGGGGCGCGAACCCGCGTCCTTCGGGTCCCAAGTCAAAAGCCTTAGCCACTACACCATCTTGGCTCCAGAAGGACACATCACTAGAGAAGTCCACATGAAACTTCTCTCAAACACCCCTGGAATGATGCAGCAATAAGGTGTTGCCTTTCCAGATGAAACATGGTCCTGGAAAGAGGCGTCCCTTCCTGGGACAGTGTGGTCTTTCGTATCGTATCCACATGAGTTCTGTGGCTCCTGGTAGGACAAATCATCTTCCTTTTGATGAAGAACAACTCAGAGTGCCGGCATAGTTTTAGACATTTTAATTTAGTTCACAAACCTCAGATAAGTTTAACCAACTTTTAAGCTTAGTTCCAAGTTTAAATAACATCTCTTCAAAGCTAAAAGCTATTTTACATAATTCGTTTTCTCTGATAATGTTATTGGTTATTCATCAAAAAAAGTTAAGTCTGGTCCTCTGGACTTAGCTTTTTTATTTTTCTACCTGGATTATTGAGCATGCATCAGGTTATTGGTTATTCATTCATGTTTCACTCTGTTATTTGTTAATAAGCATAATTGTCAATAAAAGTTACATTCAATGGTGATTTTAACAAACCGTTTTGTGTGTTCAATTCATGTAGGAGATTACAGATAAAATTTGTGTTATGATCAAGGAATTGGTCTATATATATATATATATATATATACAGTATATATACAGCAAACCCCCTACTTACGACTCCATCGACCTACGAACAACGGGACCTACGAACGTATCATATTTAATAAAAATATGAAATTACTGTATTAAAAATATATATATATATATATATTTTTTTTTGTGTTTAAATGTTCTTAATTTCATGTGTACATCACTTTGTTGCAGCTGTGGTTGTTTTAAAGGCTTTATAAATAATAATTATGATAAAAAAGATCATTTCTGATCATTTTTTAGCAATCTTGGGCAGCATTCATTCAAGCAGGAAGTAGGTCTTCAGTTTACACGGTCACAAATTAATGTAGAACACCGGACGCCATTTTAGGTTCAGTCACTGGGGTCTCCGGTCACAAATTAATGTACAACACCGGACGCCATTTTAGGTTAGCTGCCGGCAGCCGGCCGAAGACTGGTGACCAGGATGGCTTCATATGGATTAATTACGAGCTGGAAACGTCTCTGTGAACTTTGTGGATGTCTCAGGCAGCAGCGGATTTATCGCCGATCGTGCCAGGCCGCCGCGCGAACACCTCCGGCCGGCCTGGCTACACCTCCGGCCTGGCTAGCTCCAGAAGCTAACACGGGAGCTAACACAGGTCTGGAGCAGCTGCGGTGGCTCGCCGGCCCCCGCGCTGCTCGGCCCGACAACAATCAACGCATGGCAACCTAAGATGTCGGCTTTGACCATCTCAAAGTAAGAAAATATATTTTTATTTATTCTGTAAATGTGAATAGCAATGTTTAACATTACAGTACACTACTGTACATGCTTATGTGTGCGCACGCTCCGTTAGCATGATAATTAAAAAAAAATAATAATTTTCACCCCCTAGCTACGGCAGAATCGAGCTGCGAACCGTTCTTATCTCCCTAACTCGTTCGTAAATCGGGGGTCACCTGTATACATATATCAAATATCTCAGAAACCACAAAGCAGATATTTTTCAAACTAAAACAGTGAAATCACAACATGTTCATGTACATACTGTAAGCTGTTGGAGTTATTTGAATTAAAATTCGATTTTTTATAAACATAAGTGTGTCGACCTAGATTTTTTTTTCTACTAGTATTTAACACATATCTTTTATCTCAGAAACCACAAAGCAGATATTTTTCAAACTAAAACAGTGAAATCACAACATGTTCATGTACACACTGAATAAACTCAGTCAATAAGATGGCGGCAGCAAGGTGTGGCAGCTCGGCAGGTGCTGCTATTTCTTCTTTCCAAAAACCATCTAGGAAGCTGCCTGATTACTTTGCTTTATCCGGGAATGGGAAAATAAAGCCTTTCTTTCCAAGAAACACCAGAATTCAACATCTACTTCGTGTGCTGAACGTGGTTCTGTACATGGTGACTATCATCACCACACAAATGTTTGGTGGCTGGCTGGCAGCGTGGGAACGCTCAGCTGCGCTCCCACTGGAGGAACACGCCGCGCCGCTGGACACCTGGAGTCAGTTCGTGCTGTTTAATCACGTCTTGGATCAAGGGAAAGTGCTCGTCCCGTGTACACGGTGTCAGAGCGGACCGAGGACACCGCTGACACGCGAAACAACAAACCGGGAAAGTGCTACTCTCTTCTGCATCGTTCTTCTACTGTGTGGAGACGTGCACCTGAATCCTGGACCCGTGGATTTACCTGCGGCTCCACTGAAACTTCAGCAGGTAGACGCCCTCCTCTCAGGAGTACGAGGTGATATCACAAACAATTTGACGAAAACACTGACAAACACGACTTTCCTGCGACCTACAAACGCGCTACAGACTATCGTAATTCACAAACAGAAGGAGACTAAACTTTTTCAAACGGTTAATCATGCCCGCGTCCTGTGGAATCCCAACAATAAACCTAAGGGGATCTTCGGAGGACATATTAACATCCGGAGCATCATATCTAAGACTGAACAGATTAAACATTTACTGACGGATTCAAACCTGGACTATCTCTGCCTCACAGAAACGTGGTTATGTCCTACAACTCCGTTATCTGTGTTCACTGTTTCTGGATATAAAACTTATAGACGCGACAGGGGGGAGGGGAGGGGTGGAGGGGTTCTGATATATGTCAAAGAGAGTTTCCAAAGTAATGAAATCAATATAAAGAACGATGAATTAGAATGTGTAGGAGTTACAATTACGCTTTCTCCTGAAATGTCTTTTGTTGTAATTGCCATTTACCGCCCCCCAAATGCCACAAGCACATTTTTTACAGAACTATCTAAAATGCTTAAAATGGTTGAAGGAAAAGAGGTTCTACTAATGGGAGATATGAACCTAAACTGGGTTGATAAAGCACGCAAAAAGAACCTTAATGAAATAATGAAATCTTTCCAGATGAAACAGATCATAAATAAACCCACAAGAATAACAAAAACTTCTCAAACACTCATAGACTTAATCTTTACAAACAAACCGGAAAGGATAATGAAAACATATAATTTAATAACTGGATTATCTGATCATAACCTTACACTAGTTGTCAGAAAATTAAATAAAACAAGATACAGGGACCAAAATCAACCAAAAAATACTCAAAACTTATATTTTATCTCAAAGAAGGATTCGTCTCTATTGGAAAATGAATTAAAGCAAACAAACTGGAATGATATAATAGAAAACAAGTCATGTGAGAAAGCATGTAATGATTTAACATCAATCTTAAAAAATATTTTATTAAAATACACAAAGACAAAAAAAATAAAACAAAAAAAACAAAGCTTGCCATGGTTCAATAGTGAACTCTGGGAATTGATGAAGAAAAGAGATGCCTCATTAAAAAAGTTTATCAAAACTAGATTAACTACTGACCATTTAATATATCGAAGTCTGAGAAATAAAGTCACCACATTACTTAGAAAAACAAGGGCCAACTTTTTCCTTAATCTAATTAAAGATGCAAAAGGAAATAGTAAATTGTTGTGGAGAAACATTGATAAATTTCTTGGAAATGAAAAAAACACTCGACATGACGTGCAGCTTAAAATAAATGATACTATTCAAAATGATAATGTAACCTTAGCAATATGTTTCAATGAATATTTTATTAATTCTGTTCAACGACTGGCTCAGCTGTTTCCGGCACCTTGCTCTTTCCATTCTCTGGTCTGTGATGCATCTGCCTTTAGTTTAACACCTGTTAATGATGCAAAAGTGGAAAGGATTATTGGACAACTTAATAATAGCAAAGCAAAAGACCTGTATGGGTTAGATAGTATATTTCTAAAAACCCATAAGGACAGTCTAATCCCAGTGTTGACAAAAATAATAAATCAGTCTATTAGAGATGGTATATTTCCCGATGCATTAAAAACTGGCATTGTCACGCCCATATATAAGTCTGGAGACAAACTAGAGGTCAGTAACTATCGACCGATTACCATCCTCCCCGTCATCTCAAAAGTCTTTGAAAAGGTCGTAGCAGAGCAACTAATTGAACACCTTGAAACCAAAGCTTTTTTAAATCCTTTGCAATTTGGTTTCAGAAAAAAATACTCAACAGAGACGGCTTGTTCCTACTTCCTTGAAGAAATTAAATCAAAGCTAGACCAAGGAGGTGTAGTGGGCGCCGTGTTCCTAGACCTGCGAAAGGCTTTCGATACTGTTTCCCACAGCATTTTAATAAGCAAACTATCAAATTATGGACTGTCTCGTCAGACAATAAACTGGATTACATCATACCTAAGTGGCAGGAAACAATGTGTTCGAGTAAATCACACACTGTCCCCCTTTCAAGACTGCACCATGGGAGTTCCGCAGGGCTCTATTTTAGGGCCGCTGCTTTTTAGTCTATACATCAATGATCTCCCCTCAATGTGTGATATTTAGTTTAGTTTAGTTTAGTTTAGTTTAGTTTATTAAATTTGTTCATTTTTTTACAAAAGAAACAATACAAGGCAATCTCATAATGATAGTGTACAAAATGTAAAAAAATGAAAGGTGGCAGAAAGAAGAATAAATCTTATTATATCTGCCCCTTATCTCCAACAATCAGATTAAACAACAGTAGTCAAACCATGTAAACAATAATAATCTTCAACCAACTTTTTCCAACAGTCAGGTTAAACAATAATATTCTTCAACCAACAGTACAAAATTACTAACTCTTTTTAATTTTCTAACTAAGTACAAAATGACTAACTCTTTCTAATTTTCTAACTAATACAATACACATTACGTTATTTCACATATATTTTTTTAACACATTTGTTTTGATCATTTTTTTAAATGTAAACATTGACTTGGCATTTTTAACTACATTCTCCAAGCCATTCCATAATCTAATTCCCTGGATTGAGGTAGAACGTCCCTTCAAACTGGTTCTGAATTGTGGTTTTACAAACAACTCTGTTCCCTTAAGATTATAACAACTTTGTCTTTTAACAAAGTGCATTTGGATATTTAAAGGTAATGCATTATTTTGAGCTCTATACATAACTGATAAAATATTATAGTCTACCAAATCATGGAACTTCAATAATTTTAGTTGATAAAATAATGTACTTGATGGATGACGGTAATGCTTTCTAGTGATAATTCTTACAGCTCTTTTCTGTAATACAAAAATAGGCTTTGTGATTGTTTTACACGCTTTCCCCCAAACATCAATGCAATAGATTAAGTGTGGAGCAATGATTGTGTTATACAACAAATACAGAGCTTTATCATTCAATAGGTCTCTGACTTTGTACAGTACTGCTATCGATCTAGCTATTTTTATTCTTACAGAATTTATGTGTTGTTTCCATGTCAGTTTGTCATCAATGATAACACCCAAAAACTTCATCTCATTCACTCTACAAATCTCAACATCCTCAATTTTGAGTGGAACATCAACAGTTTTCTTTTTATTACCGAATATCATGTAATTAGTTTTTTCTAGATTTAATGATAATTTATTTATTTTAAACCAAGTTTGTATCTTGACAAATTCTGTCTTTATCAATTCTAACATTTGTTCTATATCTTCACCTGAACAGAAAAAAGTGGTATCATCAGCGAAAAGTACACATTTAAGGAGTCCTGACACATTTACCAAGTCATTCACATATAAAATAAAAAGCTTTGGTCCAAGTACAGAGCCTTGGGGAACTCCACATGTGATATTACAGAGGTCAGATCTTACATCATTTATTTGTACAAATTGTTTCCTATTTTTTAAGTAGCTAGATACCCACTGTAATGCTGGTCCTCTAATACCATATTTGTTCAGTTTTTCAAGGAGAATGGTGTGATCAATAGTATCGAATGCTTTTTTTAAATCAACAAAGATACTGATACAATGTTGTTTTTGATCGACAGCAGTAGTTATTTGTTCCATTAATTCCATGAGAGCCATTGATGTAGAGTTTTTTGATCTAAACCCATACTGACTGTTGCTTAGAATATTTTGTTTATCTATAAATTGGTCTAGTCTGTTCACAAATAGTTTTTCAAGAATTTTTGAAAACTGTGGTAACAAGGATATAGGTCTATAATTGTTGAATACACATTTATCACCATTTTTAAAAAGAGGAACGACCTTAGCTACTTTCATATTATCTGGAAAAATTCCTGTTGAAAATGATAAGTTACATATGTATGTGAACGGCTCAATAATATGGCTCATTATGTCCTTTACAAACATCATATCCATGTCCACCCAGTCTTTCGATCTCTTGTCTGTAAGATGTTTTACTACATTCATTATTTCCTCTTTGTTAGTTCCATTTAGGAAAATACTATTTGCACAACCTGTAATTGAGTGGATCATATTTTTATCTACTTTTGGTATCTTAGCTGCAAGGCTTGATCCAACATTTACAAAATATTGATTAAATCCATTAACAATTTCATTTTCATCATGAACTTCATCGTTGTCTTTTACAAAATATTTTGAAATACCAGTTTTTGCTTTATGATTCTTCAGTACACCATTCATTACTCGCCATGTTGCTTTCATATCACCATTAGTTTTATCTAATAATTTACTATAATATTCTTTCTTATGTTTCCTTATAATCCCTACTAATTTATTTTTATACTTTTTATATTTTTCTTCTGCGCTCTGACTTCGTAATTTCAAGAAACATGAATACAAATAATTCTTTTTTTTACATGCATTTCTTAACCCTTTTGTCATCCATGGTTGATCATTCGTATTTCTCTTTGTGTAATTTGTTTGCACACAATTCTTTACATACAGGGTTTCCAAGATATTCATAAACTCATCATATGCTCTGTTCGCATCATCAACATACACATCATTCCAGTCTTGTTTATCCAGATCCTCTTTCAATTTTTCCAAAACTTTTTTTGATGTGTTTATGATCTTTTTCTTCGTTGTGACTGCTTTTGTGATATTTTGATCATTTTTAAAGATTGTGAAAACTGGTAAATGATCACTTAAGTCGGTCGTTAAGATACCACCTATCACATCCCCATTTGTTATATTTGTGAAAATATTATCAATTATTGTGGCACTATGAGTTGTAATTCTTGTTGGCTTTGATATCAATGGATACATATTTAAACTGTACATTGAGTTTATAAATGTGCTTATGTTATTTGAATCTGTTTTATTTCCCATATCAATGTTAAAGTCTCCACACAAAAAAACATTTTTATTAAAACTCTTCTCCATTAGCTCCAAGATTTTATCCGTGAATATTTCTATATTTGCTCCTGGTGATCTATATACACAACTTATTATTATGTTTTTATCGTTTTTGTTTATAATTTCTATTGTTATCATTTCCATAATATTATCAACTATTATTGACATTTCATTATTTAATTTACATTTTATTTCATTATTGACAAATAGTGCGACACCACCACCTCTTTTATTATTTCTGTTCATATGATATAATTCATACCCCTCGATGTGAATATTACTTGTGTTATCATCATTAAGCCATGTCTCTGACAGCGCTATTATCGTAAAAGTTCTATTTAATTGTTTTAAGTAATCTGTTATTTTGGATATGTTTGCATTTATACTTCTGCTATTAAAGTGAATAATGGAGAGAACTCCATTTGATATATTGATGTCATTAAACTGCTCTTCATTATAATATTCGCTATCTTTTATTACAGGAAAAAAATTTGCATCAATCACATTTTCAACATTATATATTTTAGCTTCTGAGTCTTCGTATGTTGTCATGTTCTAATGTATTTGTTCATTTCACTGTATATTTTATCGTTTCATTGATTTGTAATTTTCATCTCTTGAATTCATCCAGATCCGTCAGTTCTTTTATCATTTTAGGCTGAGACCCTTCCTTTGCTTTGATAAAGACGTATCCATTTCTAGTCCATGTTGCTGCTATTTTTTTTTCTTTGTTTTTTAACCACCTTGCTTCTTTTGCAATTTTTCCATTTTTCTTGGTAAGATGTTCATTTATGTAAACGTTTGTTCCCATCAGATTTCTTCTATTTTGCATGACATAGTTTTTTGTATTCCTGCCAATGAACTTAACGACCACTGACGGTTTGAATCTAGTTGAATTACTGGGCAGGGTGTGACAGAATGAAATGTCCTCATAGTTTATTTTTATGTTTTTCTCCTGTAAGAAAGTAACTACAAGTTTCTCCAGACTCTCCTGTTCTTCCTGAGATTCATACTCACTTGGATCATTGTTATTAGCTCTTTGATGTGTCCGACACTTACTAACATCAAGTCCTGAGATCACCACGTTTTCCTGCTTTGTGAATTGTTCTAAAACCTCTATTTTTTGCTCTAATTCTGCAATTCTCTTGTCTTTGTTAGTTACCAGTTCTTTCAGTTCTCTTATTTCTCCAACCAGAACGGCCTGGGACTCCATCTTTGCTGTTAAACTTTCTATTTGTCTACCCATAAAGTTGAGGGATTCTTTAAAGTCTTGCATATCTGAGTTGTTTCCCTCAGAGTCTGGTGACTTTTGTCCTCTATTTTTCATATTTACAGAGACTGGTGACTTTGGTCCTTTACCTCTCGTCATACTTGCAGAGTTTGTGATCTAGTGGTAGCAGGTCTTTTGTTTATTCACTGAACCACATGTCCTTTCCACGAGGCTCACAGGCCTAAAGATGATTTGTGTGGCCCAGCAGTGCAGCACCCAGATCAGCAGTTATTAGATCAGAACTCACGGTTTCAGCAGCCTGCAGCATTCAGATCCACCATCCGAAGAGGTCCGCTCACTAGATCAGACGCAGTCCAGCCAGCACCGCACTCAGCTCCGGTGGCTCAAGGCCCAGTTCAGACCCCCACCAGAACCGATGCAGCCCAGTTAGCACAGTACGTTCCAGGCCCAGCTCCGACCCCCTCCAGAACCGATGCAGCCCAGTTAGCACAGCACGTAGCTCCAGGCCCAGCTCCGATCCCCTCCAGAACCGATGCAGCCCAGTTAGCACAGCACGTTCCAGGTCCAGCTCCGACGCCCGCCCAGCCCCAGGCGGCGGTCACCCGGCTCGAAACTCCAGGCCGCGGTTCTCCGGTTCTCCCACGACTCTCCAGGCGGCGTTCACGCTCGGCCCACTCACGGCGCCTGGCCCCGGCTCTCTCACGGCTCCCAGCCCAGCTCGAACTCCAGGCCGCGGTCCTCCGGCTCTCCTACGGCGCTCCAGGCGGCGTACACGACGCTTGGCCCACCATCGCGCTTCCACTGTAGCGTGCTTTGTTGTGTTCTTTCACTGCAACAAAGCACCTCAAGCGTGCCGGCTCGCTTTTTTTCGTAACAACCAGCGTATTCTCCGGTTTATTTGCTCACGAAGCCTGCAACTACAGCACCCTGTTACGGTGATCTAGCTCAGTTAGCTTTGATTAGCCCGGTTTGTAGCTACGCTAGGCTAACTCTCGGCAAAAATTAAATATAAAATATTAAAATAAATATAAAATATTAAAATAATATAAAATTAAATATTAAATGTAAAAATATTAATATCATCATGTATGCGGACGATACTGTTTTGTTCACTCATGGAAAAAATATAACAGAAGTGGCCACAAAATTGACAGGAGAATTGAAAAAGGTTGCTGCCTGGCTACAAAACTGCTGTCTCACATTAAATGTAGAAAAGACAGTTGCAATATACTTTACAAACAGAAATAAATGTTTGGATTATCCTGATATCCATATAAATGGGGAAAAAATAAAAAATGTAAACAACTTCACCTATTTAGGTGTTACCCTTGTTACACGTTTTGACAACAACGTGAATTTATTAAGGAATAGTTCAGCTTAAGACACATGTTTGCTATAATTTTAAAAACACATAATTGTTTTTACCGTGTTAATCTTGTAAAGTCCTTCAGTGTTTGCTCCCTCGCGGCAGCCACTTCCTCAAACTCAGTCCAGCCTCCTCCCCACGGTTCGGGTCCAGCCGGCCTCAGCCCTGCTCTGAGATGAGTCCGGAATCTTGGCGCGGCGCATCTGTGAGGTGGAAATGCTGTCCAACGCGCGTTTGGCACGCAAATATGACGTCACATCCGACCCGCGCCACCAAGTGGAAAAGGGGCATAAGTAGGGAGGCCCAGACTTCCCTCTCCCCAGCCACTTGGAGCAGCTCCTCTGGGGGAATCCCAAGGCGTTCCCAGGCCAGCCGAGAAACATAGTCCCTCCAGCGTGTCCTGGGTCTTCCTCTGGGTCTCCTCCCGGTGGGACATGCCCGGAACACCTCACCAGGGAGGCGTCCAGGAGGCATCCTAACCAGATGCCCGAGCCACCTCAACTGGCTCCTCTCGATGTGGAGAAGCAGCGGCTCTACTCCGAGTCCCTCCCGGATGACTGAGCTTCTCACCCTATCTCTAAGGGAGAGTCCAGACACCCTGCGGAGAAAACTCATTTCAGCCGCTTGTATCCGAGATCTCGTTCTTTCGGTCATAACCCAGAGCTCATGACCATAGATGAGGGTGGGAACGTAGATCGATCGGTAAATTGAGAGCTTTGCCTTTTGACTCAGCTCTCTCTTCACCACGACAGACCGGTACAGCGCCCGCTTCACTGCGGACGCTGCACCTATCCGCCTATCGATCTCACGCTCCAGTTTTCCCTCATTCGTGAACAAGATCCCGAGATACTTAAACTCCTCCACTTGGGGCAGGACCTCCTCCCCGACCCGGAGAGGGCATGCTACCCTTTTCCGGCTCAAGACCATGGCCTCGGATTTGGAGGAACTGATCCTCATCCCGGCCGCATCACACTCGGCTGCAAACCGCTCCAGTGAAAGTTGTAAATCACGAACTGATGAAGCCAGTAGGACCACATCATCTGCAAAAAACAGAGAAGCGATTCTAAGGTCACCAAAACGGATCCTCTCAACACCTTGGCTGCGCCTAGAAATTCTGTCCATAAAAGTTATGAACAGAATCGGTGACAAAGGGCAACCTTGGCGGAGTCCAACTCTCACCGGAAACGAGCCTGACTTACTGCCGGCAATGCGGACCAAGCTCTGACACCGGTCGTACAGGGACCTAACAGCCCTTATCAAAGGGCCTGGTACCCCATACTCCCGGAGTACCCCCCACAGAACCCCCCGAGGGACGCGGTCGAATGCCTTCTCCAAGTCCACAAAGCACATGTAAACTGGTTGGGCAAACTCCCACGCACCCTCCAGGACCCTGCTGAGGGTGTAGAGCTGGTCCAGTGTTCCACGACCAGGACGAAAACCACACTGCTCCTCCTGAATCCGAGGTTCGACTATCCGACGGACCCTCCTCTCCAGAACCCCTGAATAGACCTTACCAGGGAGGCTTAAGCTAGATTCATACTTGACGCGTCGCGCAGCGCGCGAGGGTGTGCCCTCCAAAAGTGACGCAATTTCACAGTCCCCGCCCCTGCGCGTTGGCCCCGCGCAGGGGATTAGCGCGTGCCGTGCACCTCTGAATTTTTGAAACTCCGCAAGCCTAGAGCGCGCGCCGCGCTCAGTGACGTACGGACTGGGCTCAAAACAAGATGGACGCTTTCGAAGCTGCTCTGGCTGAACTCATCCGCATGTATCGCCATTTGTATGATCCCTCTATGAGAGAACACAAAGATGTGCAACTGGCACAGAATTCATGGAAGGAGATTGCAGAAGCGATGCAGAAGGAGGAAGAAAAACATGCGGGATCGCTTCGTGAAGGCCAAAAAGAGGGTGATCAGAAGTGGCGATCCTGGCACCAACAAACCGGTGCCAATCCTCGTTGTGGAGCTGAGTTGGCTGTCGAGTTTTATAAAACACCGAGAAAAGGACACAAATATGGAAAAAGAGGTAAAAATGAAAGAAAAAAAAAGTTAGTACTGCTTTTATTACAGCTAGCTTAGCATGGAATACAGCAGGCCATGCTGTGCAGCCTGCCGTGTTGTTTCCCCTTTGTAGTCATAGATATAAACAATAAACTGTGAGAATGAATGACCAAAACATGGCTTAATGAAAATATAAATCAAGCTGCTGACCAGTAAATGTGAAATAGTGGAAATAACCATTTTAGATCTGCACACCTCAACTGTAAACAAATTTAGCCTGTGTGTGTGTTGATGCTTCACCTTCTGTTTATTAAGCTAACAATTACACAAACATTTGTTTTTATTTAACACATATGTGCATTGTATCCGTTACCGTTTCATTTTGTACTGATGGATGTCAATGTCTGTTTTTTAGCCTGAAGAAACACCACAGAGCCAAGCACAGGACGATACATGGTGCCTCGACCAGACCGTCACCCCATCGACCAGACCGTCACCCCCATGGACCAGACCCTCACCCCCATGGACCAGACCGTCACCACCATCGACCATGAGTACATCACACCCATCGTCTCTCACAACCTCACGCCTACTGGCCATGAAACTGGCAGTACTTCAAATGCAGGGTGTTTTCCTCTGCGCAGGTCCTCCACGCCAATTCCTCCCTGTCCAACGGTGCCCATACCCGTACCACCTCGACACTTGCCAGGGTCAAGCAGCAGTAGCAGAAGCGACAGCCCTAGCATCAGCTCACTCAGTTGGTGTTGGTGAAAACTTTTTATACTTTTATACTACTATGAAAAAGTACTATGCAAAAACTCAGGACAGTATTACACTTTATTTCATTTTATGTTTATTAAATGTTGGTGAAAACTTTTTATACTTTTATACTACTATGAAAAAGTACTATGCAAAAACTCAGGACAGTATTACACTTTATTTCATTTTATGTTTATTAAATGTTGGTGAAAACTTTTTATACTTTTATACTACTATGAAAAAGTACTATGCAAAAACTCAGGACAGTATTACACTTTATTTCATTTTATGTTTATGGATATTAAATGTTGGTGTTGGTGAAAACTTTTTATACTTTTATACTACTATGAAAAAGTACTATGCAAAAACTCAGGACAGTATTACACTTTATTTCATTTTATGTTTATTAAATGTTTTAGTGTTTAAATAGTTATTGTTGCACCGAGGGACAGAGAGAAATGCAATTTCAATCCTGTGTATGTCCTGTACATATTACTGTTTTGAGAATAAAGCTGACTTTGACTTGACTTTGATTCAAATGATACATTTGTAATGCATAATTACACATTTATCAATTATTTTTAGACAGCATGCAATTTTTGCACACATTAAAATCAAAACACTATTTCTACAGGTTTCTCCACATTCCACTTCACATTCCTGGTGAAATAAAGGCTACTACACATTGAGATTTTTCGTGTCAGGTAGCAATGCTTCATTTTAATGCAATATGGGACTTATATTTACAATGCCATTTCAGGTTTCCAAATAATTCTAACATCTAATGTTCTTACAATTATAAAAAAGTCTTTCATACCAAATTTTATGTAATACAACTGTTAGTGGCTTTGTAAATACAATATGCAAACAAAACAGACGGAAAGCTGAAGTGGATATTTCAATGTAGTTTCATTTTATTTAAAATCATTTAACATTCAAATACATATAGCAATATACAATATAGCTTGGCACACCTCAGAGACTATCAGGGAAACCGTAGTTGCACCAAGTTTGTAGCTGGCTGCTACACTTTTCTGGCTGCTACACTTTTCTGGCTGCTACCTGAAGCCAGGATTCTTAAAGTCACTGCCAAACGCTCGGGTAATGTCACAGGGCTGCTGTGGGTCCTTCCATGTCGTATGAAAGGCGAAATACGATGTAGCAGGTCATCAAATCGGCGTGCAGACATGCGGAAGTAACTGAAGTGCATTTCTTCGTCAATTCTCCGCATCGGCATCACCAGCATGTTATATTCCCCACCAGTACGTCTCTGAGAGTGTAATGGCCGAACATACCATCTCCTTCTGCGTCTTCTTCGTCTCATTAAAATTGCAAGACACAATAACTGTTGTTCTATTATAATTTGCTCCTCTAATAAAGACAGTTCAAGAATGAAGCGAGCGGGAAGCCATTTTGTTTGTGTTGTGACGTCAAACAGTTCTTCTTCTACGGTAGATTTCTTCTTCTACACCCTTTCTTGTAACATATGCACATGTTGTAGAGGCTACTTCCACCTGCTGGCCCGTAAAAGAACAGCACTTTGCCATGCTCCGCCGTGCGTCAACCATAAACACAGGGGCGAAACTATGAACGCATTTCGCCGTGCGGCACAGTGCACGCGCGGCGCGCGCGCTCCAGCCTGCGGACCAAAGCGAAAGTCTAACTCAGCCTTAAGAGTGTGATCCCCCTATAGTTGGAACACACTCTACGGTCCCCCTTTTTGAATAGGGGAACCACCACCCCAGTCTGCCAATCCAAGGGAACTGCCCCCGATGTCCACGCGATATTGCAGAGTCGCGTAAGCCAACACAACCCTACAACATCCAGAGCCCTAAGGAACTCCGGGCGAATCTCATCCACCCCCGGAGCCTTGCCACCGCGGAGCTTTTTAACCACCTCGGCGACCTCAGCACCAGAGATCGGAGAACCCGACCCAAAGTCCCCAGGCTCTGCTTCCTCAGTGGAAGACGTGCCAGTAGGATTGAGGAGGTCTTCGAAGTATTCCGCCCACCGACTCACAACATCCCGAGTTGAGGTCAGCAGCACGCCACCTCCACCATAAATGGTGTTGGTCTCGTACCTCTTTCCCCCCCTGAGACGCCGGATGGTGGACCAGAATCGCCTCGAAGCCGTACGGAAGTCATTCTCCATGGCCTCTCCGAACTCCTCCCACGCCCGAGTTTTTGCCTCAGCAACCACCCGAGCCGCATGCCGCTTGGACTGCCGGTACCTATCAGCTGCTTCCGGGGTCCCACAAGCCAAAAAGGCCCAATAGGACTCCTTCTTCAGCCTGACAGCATCCCTCACTGCCGGTGTCCACCACCGGGTTCGAGGGTTGCCACCACGACAGGCACCAACAACCTTGCGGCCACAGCTCCGATAAGCTGCCTCGACAATAGAGGCGCGGAACACGGCCCACTCGGACTCCATGTCCCCCGCCTCCCTTGGAACGTGTTCAAAGCTCTCCCGGAGGTGGGAGTTAAAGCTCCGTCTTACGGGAGACTCTGCCAGACGTTCCCAGCAGACCCTCACAATACGTTTGGGTCTGCCAGGTCTGACCGGCATCCTCCCCCACCATCGGAGCCAACTCACCACCAGGTAGTGGTCAGTTGACAGCTCCGCCCCTCTCCTCACCCGAGTGTCCAAGACATGCGGCCGCAGATCAGATGAGACGACAACAAAGTCGATCATCGAACTGCGACCTAGGGTGTCCTGGTGCCAAGAGCACATATGGACACCCTTATGCTTAAACATGGTGTTCGTTATGGACAATCCATGACGAGCACAGAAGTCCAATAACAGAACACCACTCTGGTTCAGATCAGGGGGGCCGTTCCTCCCAACCACACCCCTCCAGGTCTCACTGTCATTGCCCACGTGAGCGTTGAAGTCCCCCAGTAGAACAAGGGAGTCCCCAGGAGGCGCACTCTCCAATACCCCCTCCAAGGACTCCAAAAAGGGTGGGTAGTCTGAGCTGCCGTTTGGTGCATAGGCACAAACAACAGTCAGAGCCCGTCCCCCCACACGTAGGCGAAGGGAGGCTACCCTCTCGTTCACCGGGGTGAACCCCAACGTACAGGCACCAAGATGGGGGGCAACCAGTATGCCCACTCCTGCTCGGCGCCTCTCACCAGGGGCAACTCCAGAGTGGAAGAGTGTCCAACCCCTCTCAAGGAAACTGGTTCCAGAGCCAGAGCCATGCGTTGAGGTGAGTCCGACTATTTCTAGTCGGAACCTCTCAACCTCACACACTAGCTCAGGCTCCTTCCCCACCAGAGAGGTGACATTCCATGTCCCAATGGCCAGCTTCTGTAGCCGAGGATCAGACCGCCAGGGTCCCCGCCCTCGGCCACCACCCATCTCACATTGCACCCGACCCCTTTGGCCCCTCCCACAGGTGGTGAGCCCATGGGAAGTCACATTGTAAAATATGTTTAGGAAATTATTGTTCAATGACACCACTTAAGAAAAAAAATGTTTATTATGAAAACTAAGAAGTGAAAAAAGCACAAAAATAAATACTGCATCCACCTAAATGATTTTTTTCCTGTTGTCTCATGGGCTTCCTCCAGAAGACACAAGTTGATAAATTCTGGTGTTGACTTCTTCGTCTTAACTGTAAAAAAAAGAAAAACATGGTTACTGGTAATTCAGTCTAGAAACTGTTTTATATGTAGATATATTTTATAAGATATATGTAAGATATATACAGCAAACCCCCTACTTACGACTCCATCGACCTACGAACAACGGGACCTACGAACGTATCATATTTAATAAAAATATGAAATTACTGTAAAAAATATATATATATTTTTTTTTTTTGTGTTTAAATGTTCTTAATTTCATGTGTACATCACTTTGTTGCAGCTGTGGTTGTTTTAAAGGCTTTATAAATAATAATTATGATAAAAAAGATCATTTCTGATCATTTTTGAGCAATCTTGGGCAGCATTCATTCAAGCAGGAAGTAGGTCTTCAGTTTACACGGTCACAAATTAATGTAGAACACCGGACGCCATTTTAGGTTCAGTCACTGGGGTCTCCGGTCACAAATTAATGTACAACACCGGACGCCATTTTAGGTTAGCTGCCGGCAGCCGGCCGAAGACTGGTGACCAGGATGGCTTCATATGGATTAATTACGAGCTGGAAACGTCTCTGTGAACTTTGTGGATGTCTCAGGCAGCAGCGGATTTATCGCCGATCGTGCCAGGCCGCCGCGCGAACACCTCCGGCCGGCCTGGCTACACCTCCGGCCTGGCTAGCTCCAGAAGCTAACACGGGAGCTAACACAGGTCTGGAGCAGCTGCGGTGGCTCGCCGGCCCCCGCGCTGCTCGGCCCGACAACAATCAACGCATGGCAACCTAAGATGTCGGCTTTGACCATCTCAAAGTAAGAAAATATATTTTTATTTATTCTGTAAATGTGAATAGCAATGTTTAACATTACAGTACACTACTGTACATGCTTATGTGTGCGGACGCTCCGTTAGCATGATAATTAAAAAAAATAATAACAATTTTCACCCCCTAGCTACGGCAGAATCGAGCTGCGAACCGTTCTTATCTCCCTAACTCGTTCGTAAATCGGGGGTCACCTGTATACATATATCAAATATCTCAGAAACCACAAAGCAGATATTTTTCAAACTAAAACAGTGAAATCACAACATGTTCATGTACATACTGTAAGCTGTTGGAGTTATTTGAATTAAAATTCGATTTTTTATAAACATAAGTGTGTCGACCTAGCTTTTTTTTCTACTAGTATTTAACACATATCTTATATCTCAGAAACCACAAAGCAGATATTTTTCAAACTAAAACAGTGAAATCACAACATGTTCATGTACACACTGAATAAACTCAGTCAATAAGATGGCGGCAGCAAGGTGTGGCAGCTCGGCAGGTGCTGCTATTTCTTCTTTCCAAAAACCATCTAGGAAGCTGCCTGATTACTTTGCTTTATCCGGGAATGGGAAAATAAAGCCTTTCTTTCCAAGAAACACCAGAATTCAACATCTACTTCGTGTGCTGAACGTGGTTCTGTACATGGTGACTATCATCACCACACAAATGTTTGGTGGCTGGCTGGCAGCGTGGGAACGCTCAGCTGCGCTCCCACTGGAGGAACACGCCGCGCCGCTGGACACCTGGAGTCAGTTCGTGCTGTTTAATCACGTCTTGGATCAAGGGAAAGTGCTCGTCCCGTGTACACGGTGTCAGAGCGGACCGAGGACACCGCTGACACGCGAAACAACAAACCGGGAAAGTGCTACTCTCTTCTGCATCGTTCTTCTACTGTGTGGAGACGTGCACCTGAATCCTGGACCCGTGGATTTACCTGCGGCTCCACTGAAACTTCAGCAGGTAGACGCCCTCCTCTCAGGAGTACGAGGTGATATCACAAACAATTTGACAAAAACACTGACAAACACGACTTTCCTGCGACCTACAAACGCGCTACAGACTATCGTAATTCACAAACAGAAGGAGACTAAACTTTTTCAAACGGTTAATCATGCCCGCGTCCTGTGGAATCCCAACAATAAACCTAAGGGGATCTTCGGAGGACATATTAACATCCGGAGCATCATATCTAAGACTGAACAGATTAAACATTTACTGACGGATTCAAACCTGGACTATCTCTGCCTCACAGAAACGTGGTTATGTCCTACAACTCCGTTATCTGTGTTCACTGTTTCTGGATATAAAACTTATAGACGCGACAGGGGGGAGGGGAGGGGTGGAGGGGTTCTGATATATGTCAAAGAGAGTTTCCAAAGTAATGAAATCAATATAAAGAACGATGAATTAGAATGTGTAGGAGTTACAATTACGCTTTCTCCTGAAATGTCTTTTGTTGTAATTGCCATTTACCGCCCCCCAAATGCCACAAGCACATTTTTTACAGAACTATCTAAAATGCTTAAAATGGTTGAAGGAAAAGAGGTTCTACTAATGGGAGATATGAACCTAAACTGGGTTGATAAAGCACGCAAAAAGAACCTTAATGAAATAATGAAATCTTTCCAGATGAAACAGATCATAAATAAACCCACAAGAATAACAAAAACTTCTCAAACACTCATAGACTTAATCTTTACAAACAAACCGGAAAGGATAATGAAAACATATAATTTAATAACTGGATTATCTGATCATAACCTTACACTAGTTGTCAGAAAATTAAATAAAACAAGATACAGGGACCAAAATCAACCAAAAAATACTCAAAACTTATATTTTATCTCAAAGAAGGATTCGTCTCTATTGGAAAATGAATTAAAGCAAACAAACTGGAATGATATAATAGAAAACAAGTCATGTGAGAAAGCATGTAATGATTTAACATCAATCTTAAAAAATATTTTATTAAAATACACAAAGACAAAAAAAATAAAACAAAAAAAACAAAGCTTGCCATGGTTCAATAGTGAACTCTGGGAATTGATGAAGAAAAGAGATGCCTCATTAAAAAAGTTTATCAAAACTAGATTAACTACTGACCATTTAATATATCGAAGTCTGAGAAATAAAGTCACCACATTACTTAGAAAAACAAGGGCCAACTTTTTCCTTAATCTAATTAAAGATGCAAAAGGAAATAGTAAATTGTTGTGGAGAAACATTGATAAATTTCTTGGAAATGAAAAAAACACTCGACATGACGTGCAGCTTAAAATAAATGATACTATTCAAAATGATAATGTAACCTTAGCAATATGTTTCAATGAATATTTTATTAATTCTGTTCAACGACTGGCTCAGCTGTTTCCGGCACCTTGCTCTTTCCATTCTCTGGTCTGTGATGCATCTGCCTTTAGTTTAACACCTGTTAATGATGCAAAAGTGGAAAGGATTATTGGACAACTTAATAATAGCAAAGCAAAAGACCTGTATGGGTTAGATAGTATATTTCTAAAAACCCATAAGGACAGTCTAATCCCAGTGTTGACAAAAATAATAAATCAGTCTATTAGAGATGGTATATTTCCCGATGCATTAAAAACTGGCATTGTCACGCCCATATATAAGTCTGGAGACAAACTAGAGGTCAGTAACTATCGACCGATTACCATCCTCCCCGTCATCTCAAAAGTCTTTGAAAAGGTCGTAGCAGAGCAACTAATTGAACACCTTGAAACCAAAGCTTTTTTAAATCCTTTGCAATTTGGTTTCAGAAAAAAATACTCAACAGAGACGGCTTGTTCCTACTTCCTTGAAGAAATTAAATCAAAGCTAGACCAAGGAGGTGTAGTGGGCGCCGTGTTCCTAGACCTGCGAAAGGCTTTCGATACTGTTTCCCACAGCATTTTAATAAGCAAACTATCAAATTATGGACTGTCTCGTCAGACAATAAACTGGATTACATCATACCTAAGTGGCAGGAAACAATGTGTTCGAGTAAATCACACACTGTCCCCCTTTCAAGACTGCACCATGGGAGTTCCGCAGGGCTCTATTTTAGGGCCGCTGCTTTTTAGTCTATACATCAATGATCTCCCCTCAATGTGTGATATTAATATCATCATGTATGCGGACGATACTGTTTTGTTCACTCATGGAAAAAATATAACAGAAGTGGCCACAAAATTGACAGGAGAATTGAAAAAGGTTGCTGCCTGGCTACAAAACTGCTGTCTCACATTAAATGTAGAAAAGACAGTTGCAATGTACTTTACAAACAGAAATAAATGTTTGGATTATCCTGATATCCATATAAATGGGGAAAAAATAAAAAATGTAAACAACTTCACCTATTTAGGTGTTACCCTTGACTCAAACTTGAATTTCAGAAACCATGTAAAGAAACTGCGCAACTCTTTAAAATTTAGTCTGGTGAACTTCAGGTACATACGAGGATCTCTTACTACTGAGGCATCATATATGTACTTAAACTCTATGATTTTCTCGCGTTTTCTGTATTGCATGACTAGCTGGTCACAGGCTAGTAAAACAGCTCTAAAGCCTCTTGAATCAATGTTCAAAAGTGCAATAAAAATTCATGATAGGAAATCCAGACAATATCACCACTGTCATATTCTTTTCAAATATGATCTTTTAAACTTTGACAATTTAATATTCCATGCAAATATCTGTCTACTTTTTAAAATCATCCATGGTATGGCTGCTCCTCCTCTAAGAAGGTTTGTCATATTGAACTCAGAAAAAACAACTCGAGTCACAAGGGCGACCTCTAGAGGAGAGTGCAGCATCCCTAAATGTAGGACCTCTTTTGCTAAATCCGTCTTTTCTGTTGTTGCCATGAGTCAGTGGAATATTCTGCCTAATGAGATTATAAAATGTACAAGTTTCCCAACGTTTGCACATCTGACAAGGAAATGGCTTTTATCAAAGCAGGTTTGCACCCACCAGTGATGACTGTGTGTGAGTGAAAGTACAGTTTGTAGGTTTGTTTGAAGAAGTGTGATTATGTATATATGATGTGTGTGTGTGTGTGTGTGTGTGTGTGTGTGTGTGTGTGTGTGTGTGTGTGTGTGTGTGTGTGTGTGTGTGCGTGTGTGTGTGTGTGTGTGTGTGTGTGTGTGTGTGTAGTGAAATATGTCTCATAGTTTCAAGGAAACAAATAGAATTGGAAATGTTTTTACCCTTTTTACCATTCATTTTGACTGCCGGGTCAAATTGACCCGAACAGTATCGATGTAACAAGTAGACGCAGAGAGTGGTACAAATGTGTAAAGTGAATCATTTTCAATTTATATGTTGATTGGAACTATTAAGACAAATAGAAAAAGTTTCATGCAGAAAAAATATTTTTAACTATT
Organism: Garcialebias charrua; assembly: GCA_038048925.1. Lineage (NCBI taxonomy): Eukaryota > Metazoa > Chordata > Actinopteri > Cyprinodontiformes > Rivulidae > Garcialebias > Garcialebias charrua. The sequence continues at coordinate 34,821 of JBBPBX010012607.1, forward strand.
TTTAAAAAAAATGTAAACTTTAAAACGGGTCAATTTGACCCGTAACATAACAGGAGGGTTAATAGTTAACTCAGAAATCGCCGATCTGACTCCAAATCCGCCCAAATTATCACCACCCGCCCGAAGCTATTTTTAGCCGCTAAGTAGAGAGTGAAAACCGCCCAAATGGCGGTAAACCGCCCAATCTGGCAACACTGGCTGCGCTGGGACAGGTGGGGGCGTGGGTTAGGGGCCAAAAACTCTGCCCCTTCTGTTCTCTGATTGGTCCGGTCAAAAATCTACCGAAGAAATCGTTGTCTATGAGAGAAGTCCCAGACTGTGCAGTGAAGGGAAATGAGAATTGAGCGGAGCTGTGCAGGAAGGCGAGGGCTAGGCTACAGCTCCTCAGACTGACAAAGTATTTTGGATAAAAGATGAAAGGTTTCAACAATTAATAAATTCATTAATTTGTTTGTTTTGATACTTTTTGCATCCGTTCAGAGGACCTGACTTAACTTTGTTAGATTTTTCTACCTGGATTCTTGAGCATGCATCAGTAAAGGTAACCTGCATTGTTTTTACACGAGTGACGACAAGAGTGTATTTTTTTTTACCACTGTTGTCATGTAAAATAAACAAATTAAATCGTTGCTGGAAGGATTCGAACTTTCGCAGGCAAAAATCGTGTGTCCCACTACGGTTCATAATCTGACCTAGTAGGTTGTGTTTCACCAAAGTTGTGAGCCAAGAACCAGGGCAGTCTGTGCTCTGGTACTTTCATTCTTGTATATGCATGAAACAGTGTTTGCTTTTCATTACACATACAGTAGACGAGTTATTGTTTAGTGCGCACACACATACCACCAGCTCCTTGTAGCATTTTACAAGTGAAGTCTGGGCTCAAAAGGTCAGGTACTACGTGAGCGGGCAAACCTGAGGCCCTGTTCCCATTTTGGGACCAGGACACATTCAGTAGTCTGAGATTTTGTTGTCGTGTGTGGATGGCAATTTCTCTTTATTACACAAGGGTCTGAGTGTCCTTGTGTGTTTAGACGTTCCGAACCAGCTAGTCTGTGTTCCTTAGCAGCCAGAGACACTGCATTCAAGTCAGGAGATAAAGTGGAGCTGAGAAAGAGCAGGAATGAACTGAAGGATGGCATTAAGAAGGCCAAGGCCACGTATGCACAGAGGATCGAGGGACAGTTCACCTCACAAGACCCACGGAGCATGTGGAAGGGTATTAAATGCATAACAGATTACAAAGGCAAAAACAAACAATGCCCCAGGGACCCATCTCTGCCTGATGCCCTCAATAAGTTTTATGCACGTTTTGATGATCCAAACAGACCAGCTAGCACCAGACTCACCTCATCACCAGATGAAGAGCATCTCAGGGTGTCCGCAGCAGAAGTGAGAGGCAGTCTCAGAAAGATTAATCCTCATAAAGCAACCGGACCAGACAACATCCCAGGGAAAGTTCTGAAGGAATGTGCGGACCAGCTCTGTGAGGTGCTGGCTGACATCTTCACCACCTCACTTGCACTGGAGTCAGTTCCCACCTGCCTGAAGACCGCGACCATCATCCCAGTCCCAAAGAGCTCCACAGTGACTGGTCTGAATGACTATAGACCGGTGGCCCTCACCCCGATAGTCGCTAAATGTTTTGAGAAACTGGTCATGTCCCACATCAAGGCAACCGTCAACATCAATGAGGACCCTCATCAATACGCATACCGTGAGAACCGATCAACAGAGGACGCCATTTCTTCCGTGGTCCACACTGCTCTCACCCACCTGGATCAGAAAGACTCATACGTGCGTCTGCTCTTTGTGGACTTCACATCTGCCTTCAACACCATGATCCCCCAAACTCTGATAGACAAACTATCTACACTTGGACTAAGCCCCTCTATTTGTAACTGGGTACTAGACTTCTTAACAGACAGACCACAGTCCGTGAAGATCCACAACTTCTCCTCCTCCACCATAACCCTCAGCACTGGCTCTCCTCAGGGATGTGTGCTGAGCCCCCTTCTGTTCACTCTGCTCACATATGATTGTACAGCCACACTTCCAGGCTGTCATATTGTTAAGTTTGCAGATGATACAGCGGTGGTGGGATGCATCACAAACAATGATGAGTCCAGCTACAGACAGGAGGTGGAACACCTGGAGAGCTGGTGCAAAGAGAATAATCTTCACATGAATGTGAAGAAGACAAAGGAGATGATTGTGGACTTCAGAAGGAACAAACACACCCATGCCCCACTGAAAATAGGTGGGTCTGCAGTGGAAGTGGTCTCCAGCTACAAATACTTGGGTGTACACATGAATGATAACCTCAGCTGGAGCAACAACACCACCAGCCTGATCAAGAAAGGTCATCAGAGACTCTACTTCCTCAGACGGCTGAGACGAGCTGGTCTGAGCAGCCCAGTCCTCACCTCCTTCTACAGGTGTGCAGTGGAGAGCATCCTGTGCTCCAGCATCAACGTGTGGCATGGAGGCTGCACAGTTGAAGAGAGGAAAGCTCTGCAGAGAGTGGTGAAGGCTGCACAGAAGTCTGTTGGAGTCAGTCTCCCCACAATCACAGACATTTATACCTCCAGATGCAGGAAAAGAGCCACCTGCATCATGAAAGACCTCACTCATCCAGCACACTCACTCTTTGCCCCACTCCCCTCAGGACGGAGGTTGAGGAGCATCAAGTGTAGAACCACTAGACTGAGGAACAGCTTCTACCCTGAGGCTGTTAGACTCATGAATAAATAAAAATAAAATAAAAAATAAACACTGCAAAATATCACATCATACTGATGCTGATCTGTTTTCTTGTTGCTGTGTTCATCTGTGTTCATCTGTGACCATCTGCTCATACAAACTCATGTTCGTGCTGCTAGTACAGGTAACCCCCGACCTACGACCCCATCGACCTGCGAACCACGGGACCTACGAACATATCATATTTAATAAAAATATGAATTAAAAAAAAAAAAATAAAAATAATTTTTTTTTTTTGTGTTTAAATGTTCTTAATTTCATGTGTACATCACTTTGTTGCAGCTCTGGTTGTTTTAAAGGCTTTATAAATAATAATTATGATAAAAAAGATCATTTCTGATCATTTTTGAGCAATTTTTGAGCAATCTTGGGCAACAGGAAGTAGGTCTTCAGTTTACACGGTCACAAATTAATGTAGAACACCGGACGCTATTTTAGGTTCAGTCACTGGGGTCTCCGGTCACAAATTAATGTAGAACACCGGACGCCATCTTAGGTTAGCTGCCGAGAGCTGGACGAAGACTGGTGACCAGGATGGCTTCATATGGATTAATTACTAGCTGGAAACGTCTCTGTGAACTTTGTGGATGTCTCAGGCAGCAGCGGATTTATCGCCGATCGTGCCAGGCCGCCGTGCGAACACCTCCGGCCGGCCTGGCTACACCTCCGGCCTGGCTAGCTCCAGAGCTAACACTGGAGCTAACACGGGAGCCGGCCTTTTGAACACTGGTGACCAGGATCGCATCATGTGGATTAATTACTAGCTGGAATAGCTCTGTGGACGTCTCAGGCTGGAGCAGCGGCTGGAGCAGCAGAAGCTGCAGATTGATCGCGCCGCCGCTCCAACACTAGCTCATGGCTTGGCTAGCAGAAGCTAGCCAGCTAGCTAACACAGGCCTGGAGCAGCTGCGGTGGCTTGCCGGCCCCCGCGCTGCTCGGCCCGAAAACAATCAACGCATGGCAACCTATGTCGGCTTTGACCATCTCAAAGTAAGAAAATATATTTTTATTTATTCTGTAAATGTGAATAGCAATGTTTAACATTACAGTACACTACTTTACATGCTTAAATGTGTGCGCGCGCTCCGTTAGCATGATAAATAAAGGTTGAATGAATGAATGAATGAATAAATTTTTTTTTTTAAATATAATTTTCACCCCCTACCTACGAACGGATCGAGCTGCGAACGGTTCTTAGGTCCCAAACTCGTTCGTAGGTCGGGGGTTCCCTGTATATATATATATACACACAATCGTTTTTAAGCTATACAGTATACAGGTGACCCCCTACCTACGACTCCATCGACCTACGGCCGCCCGGACCTACGAACGTATCATATTTAATAAAAATATGAAATTACTGTATTAAAAAAAAAATGTTTTTTTGTTTTGTTTTGTTTGTTTTTTTGTTTAAATGTTCTTAATTTCATGTGTACATCACTTTGTTGCAGCTGTGGTTGTTTTAAAGGCTTTATAAATAATAATTATGATAAAAATGATCATTTCTGATCATTTTTGTCATGATTGCGCAATCTTGGGCAGCAAGAAGTAGGTCTTCAGTTTACACGGTCACAAATTAATGTAGAACACCGGACGCCATTTTAGGTTCAGTCACGGGGGCCTTTGAAGGTCTCCGGTCACAAATTAATGTAGAACACCGGACGCCATTTTAGGTTAGCTGCCGGGAGCCGGCCTTTGAAGACTGGTGACCAGGATCGCATCATATGGATTAATTACTAGCTGGAATCGCTCTGTGAGCTCTGTGGACGTCTCAGGCTGGAGCAGCAGCTGCAGATTGATCGCCGATTGATCGCCGATCGCCGCACCGCCGCTCCAACACCAGCTCATGGCCTGGCTAGCAGAAGCTAACACAGGCCTCGAGCAGCTGCCGTGGTCCGCTCGCCGGCCGCCGCGTTGCTCGGCCCGACAACAACAACGCATGGCAACCTAAGATGTCGGCTTTGACCATCTCAAAGTAAGAAATTATATTTTTATTTATTCTGTAAATGTGAATAGCAATGTTTAACATTACAGTACACTACTGTACATGCTTAAATGTGTGCGCGGCGGTCCGTTAGCGGTATTTCCGCGAGCTACGAACGGAATAAGGACCTACGAACGGGATGCTATTTTCATCCCCTAGCTACGGCAGAATCGAGCTGCGAACAGTTCTTATGTCCCAAACTCGTACGTAAGTAGGGGGTTTGCTGTATATATATATTTCTCCATTCTCTCTGTCAATGTGCTCTGGTTCAAATTAAAGGGCTGACCATCCGATAATGTCCAAAAGTAACATTGAAGTTGAATCGAGCTACCTGTTTATGTTATTTACCCAGAATGCATTGCAGTGTAACTAAAATGTTGACATCCGTGTGTCATTTTTAAAATTTCTTTATATAAAAACTAAACAAGGTCTATTGTTCCAACGAGTCAAAGATCCCTTTAAAGGGGACCACAGATGCAAAATTCACTTTTTAATGTTTTTTTTACTCAACTTTGGGTATTTACTTCATAAAAAAACAGTCCTTGTGCCAAAAAAATGCACCCAGTGGTTTATTTACTCTAAGTAGATTTATTTATTTTTGATAAATACACCTGGATTCACACTTCCTGCAGTTATTGACGTCACAAGCCGTAGCCAATCACCTCAAACCTGAGTCCAGCCCCTCACCTAGCAACCCCTGGTTAGGCTCAACCCACTTCTGTATTAAACACATGACTGTTGTTTTTCATGATTTCATCTCATCTTTTGTTTATATGTTCTTAATTTCATGTGTACAGCACTTTGTTGCAGCTGTGGTTTTTTAAATGGCTTTATAAATAAAGTATAATTGTTATTTTTATGTTTTAGTTCAATTTTTAGTGTATTTGCGATCGCTCCCAACGCGCAGCCGGCAAAAATTAAACGAGCGGACTCCCGGCATAGGGACCGGCGGCAACGGGACACTGCTTCTGGCGGATGGAGCGGAGCTTCAACTGTACAGCCTCGTTGCAGCCTTGCAGCAGCCTCGCAGCAGCGAGGACCTTCTCCTTACGGATTAATTTACGGGAGACACTTGGTGAACTTTGTGTTGTCTTGACTGGAACAGCGATAACTCCCAAAATCTCCGCGTGCAACGAGCGGAGCTGGCGAACACCGGAAGAGGAACAAGCTAACATTAGCTTCGGATTCGGGTGGTCTCATGCTAAAAGGAGCAGCTCATGGCGGCGCGCTCAGACGAGTTTCGGTAAGTTATCTTAAGCTAGCACTAACAGTAAGTCAAATGAGTAATAAAAAAAGAGCTAATTTTAAAACAACAACACATTACAGATACTGGCTGTTACAGAGGGCGTAAACAGATCGTTGAAGGGCGTGGACTTCAAGAAACCGGTCGTTCAAAACGAAAGTTAAAAATGGCAGAATTAAAAAGGGTATAATTGATTATCTAATAATTATTTTGTGCATTAAATTGAAGGAATAGGGTCTGGATACCCCACAGAAATACCATAAAAATTTAAAAAATACATCTGAGGTCCCCTTTAAAGCCATGAACAAGGCGGGAATATCTCACTGGAGAAGTATGTGTTAGGGAACTTTCAGTCAAAGGTTACCGATGTTTTGGGGCGGCTGCTCAATAGGGGGCGCTAGGGCGCCCCGCCACCACTTACACTCACCATTTTACATTGAAGACTTAAAAAATTTAAATGAAAATGAAATAATAAAATAAAAAAAATTTGAAATGTATGTATATATTTTATTTGTTATGTAAAATAAATATTTTATAGTTAATGATGAGTTA